>JBBMKB010091062.1:0-23540 GCA_037833945.1 Alaria marginata
CTTGAGAAGCTCTACCAGGGTATATCTTACACATAATCTGATTTGGGGCAAAACGCTCTTCCCGCTGAACAATTAATTGACCTAGGTATTCGCCCTACGGGCATCCCCACGAGGGTATCACGTTGCTGCACCCACTTTTACCAACGCGTTGAGCAGCACGAGTTGCTCTACGATGACTTGCAGGTGTTGAAGCAGACTGGCAAACGCATAATCGACTGCAAACCGCGCGGGCCTGGCTTTGTATATTTTGGTAGCCCTCATCCCCGGTAAATATCTGGCCACATCTTGGATAGATCTCCGGCCTCGTTGCGATATATATTTGTATTCTTAACTGTCACGTGGCGTCTTGCGGAGTTCGGCACGACTGCGCAATGGAGAGTTGGCCCCTCCCACCACCTCCCCGGCGCCCTGTCCTGTATATATCCACAATGTCCCGCCACCGAGGCTATCGACGACCGCGTCTCGGATGTATCGACTTCGGGCACCCCCAGCGACTGTGTAGGGCCGCCGAGACCGGGTTTTGGCGGTTTTGTACTTCAAGA
Source organism: Alaria marginata (assembly GCA_037833945.1). Taxonomy (NCBI): domain Eukaryota; class Phaeophyceae; order Laminariales; family Alariaceae; genus Alaria; species Alaria marginata. The sequence continues at coordinate 543 of JBBMKB010091062.1, forward strand.
GATGTGTTGCTAGACAGGAGGCGAGTAATGTGCGCGATGGGGCTGGTGAGATAGGAGAAGCATTACCCGAGGTATCTCGACAGGGTAAGGTTCGTATCGGTCACAACGGCTCAAGCACTGGGCAGCTGTACCCCACAGCAGATTTACAACTTCCACGTGCTGGGGAATTTGAATTGTTTTTGGCGAGCGAGACCAGCCGATCGTCCCCGATCGGGGTGCGAAGAGGTGTTTCCCCCCGAGAAGCAAGGCTGCATTGAAACGTTTCCCGATTAGTACGAAGACTGGCATGCCAGAAAGGGGAGCGACGGTATGGTCGACGACTACGATTTGCCGTACTGACGGCATCGGATATGGAGAGATATGGGGTGCGGGGTTGAGGTTGGCGTCACTGGCGTTTATCTGGTTTGTTTGTTAAGAGTGGGAGATATTTACAGGTAGCGGGACCGTGAGGGCAGTACGCATCTATGGTGATCACGGCTGATCCTATGGGTGTTTTAAAATGCCTGCCTGAGGGGGGGGGGGTTATGCGTTAAGCTCAAGTTGCCTAAGGGCGTGGGTGGGGCTGTAAGTTCCAGCGCCCCCGTGGCGGGTATGCCTGCTGATGTTTTGCTTCGTTTGTTTGAGTTCGAGGTGATTCGTGCACTTTGTGTTATGTTGGCTGAGGAAAGGGAGAGGCCGTGAGGCAGCACGTTTGTCGCGGCCACACCGGGTCATGTGCTCCTATTTTGTATTCTACGTAAGGGGTTAATGCGTTTTGTTATATGCTCTGTTCGATGGCGACGCCGATACCGTAAGGCCAGAACGTCTGTTGCGGCTACGAAAAATCCTATGGTTCTTCGATATTGTCCTACTTTGGGAGAGATAATGCTTTGGTTTACTGTTTTTGAGAGTTGGGGCGAGGCCGTGAGGTCCCCACGCATCTCGGACCAGACCATTTTTGATCCTATACCTAGCTTTGACTATTGTTGGGATATATGTTTGTTTTGTGGGGAGGGGCTGGATGTGCTCAGTTGGGTTTTTGAAGATAGGGGCGAGGCTGTGAGGCCAGTGCGCGTCCGCCGCGACCGAGCTAAATCATGTGTCGTTTAGTTTTTATTTCTGTGAAGTGTTCCAGGTTCTGCTCGTTTGAGGCATATCGGTGAGGCTACAAGGCTACCCCTTGCCTAGCGGCAAAGCTCGATCCTTTGTTTGTATTGTTGGCTTTTGTTGTAGACGCCGTGCAGATATGTTCAGTGGAACCTAAAGCAATTATATTCAACAACGGTGGCGAGCCTGCTAAGGCGTAGCATTTAACACGCCTCTAGCTGAACCGAATCGCTGAACGGGTAATTACCCCGCGTATGGAGATAAATAGCATAAAAATAATCTGAGTCTCAGACGTAAGCGTAACAATTTACAATGGTCCAACCGTGTGCTCGATATGACTAGCAGCTCCTACCCCCTCGTTGCATAAGTTAGTACCTATCATGATGAGCATCACAATACGTTTTGCGTTAATACCACCACGCATACATAACGTATACTTCAGAAACTCATGTCCGAGTGTATTTGACAAACACGCACTAATCGCATAGACGTCTGATGCGTACAATATGCATGAGTACACAACCAGAAACATAAAAGGGTTCCTTGAGGGGAGAATCCCAATGCTCGTAGAAGTAAAGCGAATAAAGATATAACGAACATATTAAACACACGCCCCGCACCACAGGTGGTGAGGCAGAGAGTGATACTGATATTGTAAAGTACTTCAAGAATCGAGGTTAACTATCTCAAATGCCGGATGCCCCAATAAGCTAGTTGAACGTGTCCGTTAGCCGACGTCTCATTTTGATGTTGGATGCAACAATCTGGTTGGATGTACTCAGCTTGCGTAGAACATGGAATCATTCGTTGTCCCTGTCTAGTAGGAAAGGAACCTGCGAGATGAGATTTATTTCTGACCGAAACATTCAAGCACAGCAACATGAACGCACCTCGGCCTCGTGCCATCGCGCGCTCCATACATTCTTACACGAGTGAAGAATTTTGAAACTGTTGACACCAGCAGCTGCTGCTTCGCTAGTAGGGCTCCTGTTCGTATCAACTTGTACCTGTCTCCACCGGTTCATTGCTATGTTTCCTGTTCGGTGTGTACATCGAGCAGTAGACGGCATACTTATTAGGTGGGCCTTGTGTGCCCGCAAGCTCGTTTTCCGTATATGAGTCCCGTTTGAGGGGTGACTTGAGGCCCTTGCCTCCTTGTAAGTTCTCGTCACAGGGGTTACGTGGGTACCCGTCAGTGTGTCAAGCAGTGAACAGCGTATACTGTAGGCATTGCCGCCGCATGTCGTTCGATAAATTTACTGCACATCTGGGGGGCGAAGGTGTGCTGAACATTGACAGGGATGTCTCAATCGACGAGCGATCCGTGCAGCTTTCGTTGCTTTACGTGATACAAAATCGCCGTCACCGTCACTCCCTGCACCGGCTTCGGCGCTCGTGCGGCCTCTTTAGTTGCCGCTGGTCGTCTCAGCAGTTTCGGTTCAGGCTTAGGGTTTAGTTTGTTGTACTTCTGCGGTAACACAGTCCCGGATGGAGCACTGTGGGTACCAGCCCTCGGTATATATACCTTGCATTTCGTTGAGTCTGAGCAGGAGTATCTGTGAAGGTGGTCCAAACCAAGTGATTACTATGTGAAAGCAGAAGACGATTCCGAAAAGACGATTAGGGTTAGGGCTAGGGTTATACGTATAACATGAAGACGTACGCAATACAGCCTGTAACCCCTTTCGTTTTTAGGAACCCCGCGACACACGAAACCGGTACCTAAGGGTCCTTCAATTCCTGCGCACCGTGATTTCCCACTTCGTAGGATCTGGTTCTTTTGAGTGAGCGCAACAAGCTATAAGGGACCCCAGGTCCCCTACAGTGGGCTGAATTTTCCATGCCGTTTGAAGAACGCGAGATACGTTGTTAACAAATGATTGATGTACTCCCAAAACGAGACACGTGCCAAATCTGAGGAGGGACGTCCGTATATATGAAATTCTTCTGCCCCCACGCACTATGGCCCCTTAAATTGAGCCACCTACTGCAATGCAAATTATCCCGTATACTTGAACGAACACGCATAAAGGTTCTTTGTCAACTCGCGGTGTGCGAGGTTTTCATTTATATTCCTTCGAGCAGGTTGCTCGGAAGAAAGCATAGCCATCGTTGCCCATCTTTGCTGCGACCACCGCCCACCAGGTGTTATGAACAGCTGCAGTCCTTCTCGATCGCTCCACTGCTTACAGTTCAACACGGAATATACCAACGAGCAGTCAACAGTGAGGTGTAGCGGTCTGTACGGAGCACACACCCCTCCTTGCACCAGGGAGAAGGCTTCCGGATACATACCTCGTGGAACCCTGTATTATGTCTAAATCTGTACCTATCGCAAGACCTGGTCACAGCATCACACCACCGTTTCGATCGGAAGCCTTCAACCGGCCGCAGGTAAAACGGCGCTATCGACAGCTGTGCATAAACTAGCACAGCGTGTGCTCGGCTAAGGTCGACTCGAAATATACATTTTTCGTTAAACTATTGCAACCTCTTCCCAAACACTTCACCCTACCGCTTGCCGGAAACATTCCAACGTACCCCATTCCTTGGTTTCTCCTCCCTTTGGAGTTCATCAGCCAATATATTGTCTACGTCCATCGTCGCATCTCGCGGAATTATACGCTCAACCACCGAGCAGCCTATGCGGTGTCTGCGTTTGTTGCGACCCAGAGTCCCGTTTGGGCCGTTAGACGCCCTCTACCCTAACCTTTAAGCCTAAGAAAGACACAAAACGAGATGAACGATATACAGAACAGTATCGTGATCCTTGACTTTCCATTTTACTTTCGTCTTCAGTTCACTAAGAGCTCTGCTGCAGTACCACACCATGGTATAAACAAAATGTGCATACTCGTTCCGGCTTCACCTGGACCCCCAGCCGAAGATTATCAATGTGGCTCTGACCTCTACCTCAGTGTTGGAACTGACAAGGTTCTCTTGGGCACACTCCATGAGTAGTATCAGAGTCAGCATCACACGTAATTCGCCACTTCAACATACTTCCCGCATATCACGCTCCCCGGCGACTGCCGCCGGCAATAGTCCTAGAAGTTTGCTAAACATTACCGCGCACACTGCAACAGGAGTAAATATTTCCTACAGATGAACATGTATTCGGAAACTGGACACAATGGAAGTTATCTGCTTCGCGCGTCCTACCCCAACCTCAAGTGGTTACAAATCTCCTCGAGGCTACCTGGGACAGAGTAGGAAAGCCAGTTGCCCTCCAACAGCAAAACACGCGAAAGTAACGTTTGAATTGAATGTCTAAAGTATACTTCCTTCAAACTACACTATCTGTACGGTAGCCTGGTATAGTAACGTACTTCCATCACCCTCATAATTACAATCCGAAGGCCAAACAACACACGTATCATCCTATCTGTAAGCCCAGGTCTGTACAGAAGTGCGACACAGCAGCGAGTTGCGGACAATTCGAGATTGTGCCCCACGCTGGCCAACGCGAAGCTCTGCAATAGGTAGGACTGCTTACCCGGGCCAGCCATAGAACGCTAACAACGGCGCTCAAGCGGTTTCCTTACTGCATCAAGCCAGGTCTGCTCGCGCTCTCTCACGATCCGCTGATCTTCGCCGTCTCCAGTCCGCGCCTGCACGTTCGTCGTCACGTGCTCGTAGTATACGAATTCAGAGGCCGCGGGAGTCGAACTCCCCATCCTGCGCACTGGTTTCATGGCAGCGCTGATCTCCAGCCTAGACGTTTGCTCGATAGGGTTAGGATACGTCTGCAGACTTTTGTACGAGTTTCTCTTAAGCACTTGGATCTGCAAATTATAGATGGCGGCGTGTGAGTGGGCGGGACATGGTTAGTCGATATTCACTTGGGAAGATGAGTGCCTACGGCGGGGCGTATTGCAACATCAATACTGCTCGACGCTTGGGCTTACATGCGAACGTGGCCAGTGGGTTAGCAGTCATCTAGGGTGAACATGGCGGTCTGACCCGCAGTACGGTATTTCTGGGCACCCCACAGCACCTGTACGCCTACCTCTCCATCGTTGACGTTGGACGATGCGGCTTTAAGCCGTGCCTGTAGCCTGGACACGGTAACGTCGAGCATCCATTCCCCGGCAATGTTAGAGGTGATTGATGCGAGGTGAACGCGCCACCATTGATGCAAGCGTTGCACGTGTCACTTGCAGCACGAGGATCGCCACTTCAAACGACATGCGCACCCATTTGCGGTAGGTTTAGACATCATATCCGTGACCACGATGCCCGCACGGGACAAGCTGATGAGTGTGGGCACACACCAGAAACAGCCGCATCTTCGTTATCCATAGTCCCCCCCCAGATTTGTAGCTGCTCGCGATCCACACCTCGAATGTTTTCGTCCATACCTTGGGTTTCCGCACGTTGTCCCAATTGCCGGATTGGGCGTAGTGACCAGGCAAAACACCACCTGGCGATGGATTTCGAAATTGTCTCCGCGCTCTGCCATTAGCATTGTCACCACGAAGTTTACAGCAGGCTTCAACTCCGTCGTGTCCGAAGAAGTGCTTCCAGCAGACGCACTTCGTCCAGCGTGTATCTATTCAACTGCTGCTGCTGATTGTGGTCTACTGTGTATTGAACAGGTGCCAAGCTCTGTTGGCTCGCAGACGAAGTATCGATTGTACCAAACACCTTCTCCAGGTGGTACAAGTTTTTCTTGGGGCCGTCCAACCAATGCTTCCAAGGCGGCTCTAAGCTGCTCGGCTGAAAGCCTGCATGGATCTGTCTGGGTGATCTGGGAGATATCGCGTGCGACCGACGAAGGGTCCTCAGACCAGCAATTAAAACGAATCCTCCTCTCTTACGATCCTCTGAGCCGAAATATACAATACTTGGTGGGGCGTCTATGAAATCGACCCGAAGTCAGTAGCCCTCCCTTGCAACATGAGTCTGGTCCACAGCGGGGGATATTTGATATATAAACAGCATCGACTGTTGGTTGTTTCCCATCCTGTAGAATTATAATAGGCAAACGAGATACATATAGTAAACCTACAACGGCCTAGAAAAAAACACAGTTCAACGGGGGATTTTCAATATTCCCCCTCAGTCGACTCGGGTTTCGAACCTACCCTAGCTCTGATAGTGCATCGTCAAGGAAACAGTAGATGTGTAATCTACGCCTAACGCAGGTGGAAGGGCGGCGCACTCAGGCGGTAAGCTGATGAAGCTACTCTTCAAATTGGCAAACAAGAGATCTGCTTAGACGAATGACGCACCGGTAGTGCCAGGGTTAGTAGTACACATGCGTAAAGAGTGTCAGTGCACACACGCCAGATACATTGGTAGGTATCATACTTAAGTCGTTCAGCATGCCCTAAATAAAGGGGAGCGCATTCAAGACGCTCTACAGCCGGTGCAGTGTTTGTACGTAAAGGCTCAGCGACGCGGTCAGGTACGGTTCCCAATATCCGCAGTACAAACAAGCCATTTAAAACTTGAACGTGGAAAGCGACATCCTACAGTAGGGATTGCACTGTTTGGGCCACACGTTCCTGGCCGATTGGGTTTCCCTATGACAAATTAACGGTCAGTATGAAACGTTAACTAGTGTATTCGTTTTACGGCCAGTTCATAGATGTTTTCGTCGTGTTGTGCGAACGAACTCCTTCGAAGAACTGTTTTGGGTGAGATATTGAGCTCCGGAGTTCCATGCGAAATGAAGCATAAAGCTCGCGATGGTTGGACTACCCCGTTACCCCGCCAATTCGTCGATGTATGGTGTTCACCAAACCGGTTCCCAAACAAGTGCTGATTCCCGGTTCCCGGGGCAGTGCACACCTTGAATGCTTGGGCATGACTCTTTCCAGGTACCGTACCGTGCAGAACCACGGAAACATGGATTCCCCAAACAGTAGCTCAGAGTCTAGATTTTTAGGGGAAACATGCACACTTCACAGGTTGTATGTTCTTATGCTGTGTCGATAATACGCATTGTTTTGGCATGTGTGCGGGGGAGGTGAGGGGCCTTGCGGGTATTTCCATAGGTGCTTCGAAATAGCTTTTCAAGTGTATAACTTGTATTCCTTGGTCAAATTATGTGCTCGGGGCGAAGTCCGTCCAGTACGCATGATGCGGTGCTCAGACAGAACGCCGAGACACATAAGGGGTGTGAGGGCGGGGGGGTGCCATCGGCCACTACTTTTGTGCCCTGTATATTACATTAGCAGACGTACGCTGAAGAACAAAGTACTCGGATACCGGTGGTATACTGGCGCACAGCACAGGTACTCAAGGGTGTGAAATGAGTGGCTACACAATTAACGCCCGGTGGCAATCGAATAACGACGCGTGCTAGGGTGTAAGGGTTTGCAAGTTTCGGCCATGACGTTTCTGCCCGACGGGGCTCGTCAACTGAGTCACTTACTTATATCGTTAATTCCCATTTGTGATATGCGACGTTGCTGCTGCATTCCTGGACCATGGCATTGTGCATCGGGTTGGAAGCTCAATGGTTTTTCTAATGTCGACGCCTGGGTGGGGTGCAGACCTCCTGCTGTGAATAACGCCCGAAACGGAAGGAGCACCCTTACCGTAGCACGAGGCTGTAGTATAACCGGCCAGGTCATGGTACCAAACGACCATACGACAAGGGTACGTCCCCCCTGAAGCGTATAATCTAAGATACATGATGACGAACACGGCCCCAGCTCATTCACGTTCCGAATAATACCTGTGAATAGTTCGGTGCGAGCGCCCAAGGCGTGTGGATCTCATATATCATAAGTCTGTGAAGTACCTGCGGTGGCAGGTTTCTGGTCACGACAAAGAACGTAGTAACTTGTTTCCGCGAGCGAGATTTCAGATCTGACAGGTTTTCATCCAGCATACAGAGCGAAGGGCTGTAGTAGGTGCCTTCCGTACATAATATTCCTGAGAAAAAACGTTGCATACCCCAACACATCGCAACACCGGAAATAAAACTATAGCCACACTTTTGACTTCCCGGGCCCCCACCGTTTGGGCAAGTTCAACGGCCGCTGCTCCCGTGTCTCCAGTGTCGCGACAGCACCTGCTGCATCTCCGATCGCTGAGAGGCTTCTCGCCTGGGCGACTAGCCTGGTGTGTGCATACGAGTGTATCGTCGTCGTGGTAATTGGGCATGGCCGTGTTGGTGAGTGGCAAATATACTCCGATGCTTATACCTGCACCTCTGGAGGTCCACGTCATTGCTCCGTTTGTTGGCCGGTGATCAAAGTGAATATGGTGAACAGAATACGACGAAAAGCCCTTTAAGTGCAATTCATGTCACGGTAGGCAAATACTGATACAACGAACATGCTCGTCCACCACAGTGCGTTGGGCCTAATATAGAAACCAACGGCCAGTTTTGAACACAACGTTCTTGTAATAAACCACCGTCATCATCGCGTCAGACATAACGCGAGTCATGTCTTGACATAGACTCCTGACAATGCGGCCCCGAAGAAAGCATCGCTCGAACAAGGTCGGAGTGGGGGTCAACAGACTGTGTTGTACAACTCCGGGAAAGCCTCGACAACAAGTGCAGGAAGCACCTGGCCATCACCGAACAACTGCCGGGAATGTACCCAGAAGAACAGCACAGTTACCTGCAGCGAACCCAATTCCGAACCAATTACACCCAGTACCTTTCCCGCTGCAGGAAATGTTTATATTTGATTTCCCGCCACAGACGGCTAACTAAGACCAGGTCATTAAATATCCCGAAAAACAAATACGTTGCACTATTATTACCACCCGAAAATCCTTATTACCCCTTGGGGGGGGGGGTCAAACAGACGGTAGTGTCGGTGGGATTTTCTGCTCTTTATATCCCGAAACGAACATCAAGAGATTATTCGAGGTGAAGCGTTATTGTGTGCGGCATGCCCGCTTGCAGAAAAGCGCAAGTTATACATGTAAAATGTATGTAGTCATTCCAGTGGGAAGATGCGAAACGTAACCTGTACCGGTACTTAGGGACTGTTAATGATTTGCGTCCTCACTCATCCGTCGTATGCAGCTAAGACGAACGTACACGCATGGCGTATCGACGACGCTATTAAAAGCAACCGATACAGTGACACCAACTCGCGCCCTCACCGTGCTAGTGACCAGAGTTTCTTGGCCATGCTGGAGACACGCAAGAACTGCCCTTCAGCGGACCCCCGGCAAGTCCATCGTCGTGCTTTCCACGGCGGACATAGCGTAGGAAAACGCCGCCCATGAGGCTACAGGGCAGATATTTGTGTACACCTTCATGTCGAGCTGCTTTCTGTCCAATGAGTATTCCAGTACCAAAGCGAATTTGCCGCTAACCTCGCTGCCGCTTCTGGTCCCCCATACCGGGACGCCAAAACGCCAAAAGGTCTGAACCCCCCCAGGATACCATCATCGTGTCAAGACCTTTTCGATCGCCCCTGGCGGGACACCGAGAAATAACCTCCAAACGCGCGTCCGATACCGCTGCATGCTGTGAGCAGAATGCGCCGGTACACTGAAATATGGACAGTCTTTTGTGTAGGTTTCCACTAACAGTTTGGATTGCAAGTGTTTGCTGACGTCATCAATTCTGGACACCCTGATTGTGCTGAGCTTGTTGCCGCCCCGTGCATATCTGCGTTCTACACCTGGTACAAGTTCGGTCGAAATGCGCGTTGGCGTGGCCCTTCGGGTGGTGGCCGGAGCTTCTTGCTTGGATGCTTGGAGTTTGGCCCGGGCCGCACCACTGTATATTATATACTGTGGCAAGTGACCGACGACATCAACAACACAGACGTAGTCGAGCCTTTCTCGTTCCCTTAAACGCCGGCACAATCCCCAAAGAACGCAGATCAATTTCAGGTGTATTCGTTAGCTACTATCTGGTTTAGTGACGCTCAAGCGTGTGTCTTTGTAAACGGTTTCGTGACGCTGGCCCTAACATCGCCGCCCCAAAACACCTCTCTGGGCGTCAGCTTTAATTAGCTAAATATGTACTTGTTGATTGTGCTCAGGAACACGACACATAAGATACATCGTATATCGAGGAGTTCCATGCTGGAGAGGGATTCTGGTAGAGGGATATTGGGATTTCGGGATAATGTGCGAGCCTGCCGATGTCACTCGTGTTGTAGCTCCTTATGAGACCGAATCAGCTCGACGGCCTGGGAATAATACAAAGGAAGAGTTCTGTGTTACCGCTGTCTTGAGTCACCAACTACACGTTCCCATGCCAGCTGCGCCTATATCTTTAGAGACCAATCAACACACTAGTGAGCCGGTTATCTCTTATTGGTGAGCGCGGCCACGGCCATCCCAGAGGGGATTTCCAGAGGGGAGGGTTCTGTGTCTAAAGCTCATGTCAAGTCACCAGGATGCTGGCATGTGGGAAGAAAGCGAGGAGAGGTGGAAGACGGTGCGTACAGCTGATGGGGATTGTGGATAATCTGTACTCCGAGAGACTTGTTCTGGTGCGCCAAATCGTGCACCATAAAGCAGTTTGGGCCGCGCGGACCGGAAGGGTTATCGCGTTCGCGAGTGAAAGGGCCCGCGTCAACAAGGTGGACATTCGGATATCGTCGGCCCAGCTGATGATCCAACGGAGGCAAGCGGACGCCGTGGGGAGACTGCAAACTGATGAGCAACTATATAATCTGTTTGAGAGCGAGAAATAAGAGGAGAGACAGGAGAAGCCGCCCCAGCAGCATGAGCGCGATCCCAGCAAAGCCAAGGATAAGCTGTAGCTGATAGATTCGTCTAGCGCTGGAGGCGAAGGCGCTGGACTGCAGCAGCTCTAGAGGCAGCAGCAGCCCCAGCAGCAGGAGCGCGATCCCAGCAAAGCCAAGTATGAGTCGCAGCTGGTAGATTCGCTTGGCGTCGGAGATGAAAGCGCTGGAAAGCAGCTGCTGCAGAGGCAGCAGCAGCTCCAGCAGAGCGGACCGCAAGGAGAACAGCAGTCAGAGGATTGCTGCGCTTGCCATGAAGATAGAGGATCGCCGCCGCCGCCGCCACCATCATCCCTGCCGTTACCGCAGCAGCAGTCAGAGGATTGCGCTGGAAAGCAGCAGCTGCAGAGGCAGCAGCAGCAGCAGCTCCAGCAGCGCGGTCGGCAACGAGAGCAGCAGTCAGAGGATTGCTGCGCTTTCCGCGACGATAGATCATCGCCGCCGCCGCCACAAAAGCAACAGCCAGAGGGTTGCCGCGCTTGCGGCGACAATAGAACATCGCCGCCGTCGCCGCAACAACAGCAGTCAGAGAATTACTGCACATGCCGCGAGGAGCTAGGAGGGCGCCCAGAGAGGCGCATTGTTTGTCGAGGAGGTAAGGGAGTTAGTTGGATAGCAAGAGGAGCCGGAGAAGAGGTGGACACGGCGGGAGTAATGCTAGAAGCGTCTTGGCAGAACCGTTTTCCTGGACTGCTGAAAGACTACGCCCGCAGGTGGTTGATGGGGGGGACGTTGCCCCCGAGAAAGGAGACGAGGGAGAGTGGGACGATGGGCACTGGTGGAAGCGTCTGCGTCATCGGTTGGAGATGGGCGCTCGGGAGGAGCAGCTGCCCCAAGAGAGAGAGGGCGAAGGAGAACGGATCAACACGCCGTCAGCGAGGGCATTGCCCGAACCAGGCACGTGTGATGCGTTGATTGCTTGCTGATTTCCGTTTTTGGATTGGTTATATATTGATTTGAGAACGATGGATGATATCCACCCATTTGATATTGAGATGTTGGAGATTGTTGGAGAGTATGAAGGTATGATCTACAGACGTACTCGTAGCTTCTTCCGCCGAAGCTATATTGCAGGTGCACTCGTGCAGGATAGTTGTGTCTGCCTTTTTTTGTGGTTGGCTGACAGAACGCAAGTGCGGGACATACCAAGTCGGAGTTCAGTTTGATGCGTGAAAGTATAAAGTTGGATGAATTATGTGATGTCAAGACGAAGAATGATAAACCAAACTATTCGCACACAATTTACAGCAATTGTTTTCGCTGAAATAGATTGAAAGAACATGGAAATAATAGTTGAGAGAAGTTGTAGACGAACCCCACTAAATGCACAGAGATGTACCCCCCTTGAAGAGTATAACATGCACAGTAGTGCAGGAGTGATCAACCTGCCTTGCTTTTGTTTGCCTTTGATGTTGAGATAGTACGTGGTGCATGGAGTTAGATGATGTGCTATGCTAAGAATGATAGCAGAAAGCGGGTTGTTGTCGTTGAGAATATACTGCGGACAAGACTGTAGTTTATTTGCTGTTTTACGCATCTCTAATACTATCTGCGTTTCAATTGTTTGTGTGTCGTGCATGATACCTACTGCTGTGTCGACATTCGGGTTGGTTTGTCCCGTCAAGGTCTATTTGGACTTGACACATCATATAGTACTACACTAGTTTTAATATGGGTATGAGTCCGTGTGATGACAGCTTTGTCCGTCAAGGAGCAAGAGTGCCGTCAACTGACATAACTGGTGTGTATTTGGTATGCATGTACTGCGGTAGCGTAGACAGCAAGCTGTACCACAAAACTGTTGCTTGCTGTATAAGACTGGTGTTATCAATGCAAGCAGGATACGAGCACGAACCACGTGGAGTTGTATACCTGATACATGATAGACCCTGACGTGTGTCAAACGCGTTCGTTCTTATGCACGCCAGGCAAAAAGCGACAACGGCATACTCGATTTTGTCGTGCCTGGCGTAGACGGTCTGTTCATCAAGGCATAACGCCTACTACAACGGAAAGTCCGAACGTGCTCTCTCGCTACTCTGGCAGCAAGTCGAACAACGACATCAACGTACGGGCGTCGTGCGGCGCCCTCTATCAGTTTCTCATAATGTCAATCATATCTCCCGGCTCCACGAACAACTGGATGTCATATAATCGTTCTGTCCTGGCCAAGGCTGTTCGTGGTTAACCTCCAGACTACCATATAATCGGCGACGCGCATACACGACCAGCGACCAACTGCTGACGCCGTACCCAGCGAAACACCCGCCTCAAGGTGGAGACTCCTTCAACCTCCACCTCAGCCAGGTGCGAGTGAACATCGAACAGTCGTTTGGTGCCCTCGCGTACGCGTGGGGGATTCTATGGCGGCCTAAAAATGTGTCGCTGACTGGACGCCCGGACCTTATCACTGCCCTCTTCCACCTGTACGCAATATTATGCAGGACGGAACAGTCGGTGGGATCCGTGTGGAAGCAAAATACGAGAAGTCCGGGAAACGCCGCCCTGACCTGTCGAAGGAGCGCAAGTTGGCACCATCCTGGAAGAGCGGGGCACCGACTCCGTGGATGCGTGCCGAACCTCGCGCGCAAGCGCTTCTTTGAGTGAAGCTGGAGCACCTCAGGCAATGGCGCCCAGACCACAACACCGCGTGAAACAACTAGAATGCTAGAGAGTGCGCGTGTTGTACAGGCGCTCGCCGACCAGTGAGTGGGGGTGGGATTGGAGGGGGGCGAGGGTAGTGGGAGGTCGACGAAACAGGAGGGACACCCGGACCCAGTTGAGCGCATACATACATCGGGGTGAAGTGTGCGTAATTTTGTCCTGCCATATTATATTATGTAGGATTTGTGTAAAGGACGCTACACCGGGTAGTACCAGTACAAGTCTACACCAGGGTTTTTGCTTGTTTCCTGTGGCCTTTTACAGCAAAGTGTGGCGAGCGTAGGTCGCCATGTAGGCCTAATCAAGTTGGTGTGGGAGTGTTAGTTTATGTTTGGCTGCGCAGACCTCGTCGTGCCAAAGGGCCGCACGTGTCAAGCTGCTATGCTCTGCATCGTATTTACCGAGTCCTGCGCGTTGAGTTATTTTTGTTCGCCGCTTGATCGTAAAATATTTGATTTGCGTGCCGTTTACAATCAACGAAGCAATGCTAAGCGCGCGGCACCATATCGGTCTTTCTTTCGGAAAACGTTTTCTGTCATATGGTATGAAGGGAATGATACGAACGCAGGCTCGCCCTTTGCGAAGGTAGCGACGACGGGGTTGTTATGTTATGTTTTAGTTTGCATCAATGTCCGCTAGGATTCGCTAATTTGAAGCATCGTCGCCGCTCCGGGGCAGAGGAGGGGGGGTTGGATTGGGGGTGGTGAGGGGGCGGGTGGGGGGGGACTAATGTATGTGTCTGTCCATCATCGTCATGATGTGTGTCATGCCGGCCAACCGTAAATATCTAGCGTAGGGCCGCCAAGACCTTATCTCCATGCCATAGCGGTGTATGGCTTGTCGCGGTCCCCTTTTTCTTTTATTATTTGGGATATGCCTTTCACGTTTCCTTTTGTTAATTCCGGCATATATTTCGCTTGTGCTGTGCGCATGCTGTTGGTTCATTTGTTTTCCGTTTGCCGAACCGCCCGCCCCCAGCCCCCCTCATGGCGAGAGCCCGTGTAACTCTGTTTTGCATCCCTTCGCCTTTTCTCAATTGAGTTATTTGTGTGCTTCTCTTTTCTATCCAATCCCTCTCGTGTCCGTTGCAAGCCTAATAACGTATAGTATGTGTCAGGTACGTGCGCGCCCTTTTTTTCGATTTTGAATTCAAGCTTCGCTCAAGTTTAGGGTGTCATACTGTTTGTTTCTCCCCGGGGAATTGCTCTCATAGTCGTGCGGCATTACTATTTTTCAGTCTAATGGCGATGGACTATACTTTAGCGAGGAGCTTGTATGAAAACATAGACCACGGCGTGTTTACGAAGCGCATGCCTCGACATTATTTTTTCCTGACGATGAAGTTTTGGCGTACTCATTCGCTTGTTGTATATCTTCGAAGATGCACAGCTTTCTGCGAGCATGAGAAATATGGCGCAACGGTACCCATGAACAACTTATTATACGAAAGTGCGTCTGTTTCTGAACAACAAGTTTGACGAATATCTTTAATGTTCGGGTGGTATAGAAACGCGTACATCAAACGGGGTGTACGACGCAATTATGGTACTGCCATTACCTTTGGCTTACGGCTTGAAGTGTGAAGATACCCCGCCAGTACGGGCGGGAGGGAAATCAGTAGAACCTTCTGCGTGACACGCGGCCGCCATGACGAACAACATCCGTGCCCTCAAAACATGTGGGTGTGTCAGGGGGAGCGTGTTTTACGAAACACAAGCTCTAATTGACACACGTGAAAATAGTGTCGTCCACTCAACCTTCTGCATCCTCAAAATTGTACGAGTATGCGGGCTTCGCAAGTTTGATGCCGATTTTTGTTATTACTTGGGCAGGTTTGACCGTCGGCTCCTTTTTCAGGCACCTGTCATCCTCGAAATGCATTAGTATGCCCACGAGATGCAAACATAAGTCTGAAAGGCAACTCACCAATAGCCAGCACAAATCCAGCACCAACTGCTCAGCATAACACAATGCATTAATGACCTGTTTGACAAACCATTCGGACACCTTCTACTGGCCGCGCGCAAAGAATGGGGACAAGTTGTATTGCACCGTTGCACTCGCGCCATCCGGCCCCCCTCTGCACCACAATATAAGCACGGCTTCCCTGCAACAAATTTAGATAATTAAGCACGCTGTTGTGTCGCACAGATGCCCCCCCCCTCCCATACCCCCTTCCATTTTTCGGCACGCCCAACTTCGGGGCCAACATTGAGTGGAAAAAATAGCATTTCGACGGAACTAATGTCGCGCCCTCCCGCCCCCCTCTCAACAAATAAACATAAGCGCGGCCTGACGGCTGATACACTCAGGCTCCGGCGGCGGATAAACTCGCAGCGCACCATCCTCCTCTCCAGCAGATAAATACGGGCGCGGCTTCTCTCGAAACATAAATGTAACAATTCCAGACTGTCGCGTCAGAAAACAAACTCTCCCGCACCCTACCCCACCCCCTACCGGGATCTAGCAAGCGGGGCTTCTCGCAAACCACTAGTCCACAAGAGCACCAGGCTCTGGTTGAAACCCTCGCACTCTACCACCCCCCTTCCGCCAAATTACAAGCGCGGCTTGTCGCCAACATTAATCCATAGTAACACCAGGCTCTGGCAGCTATAAATTTCGCGCCCTACCACCCACCACAAATTTAGAAGCGCGGCTTGTCGCAATAAATAGTCCACAATACCACCAGACTCTGGCGGCTGAAAAACGCGTAAACACACATCCCCCTCTCGCCAAATTACAAACGCGGCTTCTCGCTAAAGTTAGTCTGGAATAACCCCAAGCTCTAGCGGCTTAAAACCTCGCGCCCTACCACCCCCCTCTGACCATACTACAAACGCGGCTTATCGCAAACATTAGTCCATAGTACCACTCTCCTTGTACCAACCTACAAGCGTGGCTTGTCGCAAAAATTAGTCCACAAT
Organism: Alaria marginata; assembly: GCA_037833945.1. Lineage (NCBI taxonomy): Eukaryota > Phaeophyceae > Laminariales > Alariaceae > Alaria > Alaria marginata. The sequence goes on from JBBMKB010091062.1 coordinate 16,900, forward strand.
AACACAACGCTCTGGCAGCTCAAAACCTCGCACCTTAAAGCCATCAAATTTGGTCAGTTTGGTGCTGTATTAATTAACCGTTGCGGATGGGCAAGTCTACAATCGTGTATGTTTCCGTCGCTCGCGACTTTATCAGATTCAGCACCCTAACCCTAAGCACCACAGCTATTATGGCGAGGTTGGCGCAAAGAAGCGCATCCGACAGCACCCACAAGCTTGGCTAGTCAACCATTCAAGCTTGGAAGCCCCAAAGAAGCCCCACGATGAAGCGTCCCACAATGATCACATTCCCGCAACGGTACAGGGTCATGTCGAACCCACCATCGAATTGGTGCAAGGCATCCAACAACAAGGCAACGACCGTATTGAAGAAGACCACAGCATCTTGCACTCTGCAATAGACATTTAAAAGTACTGACATGCCTGCATAATATATACGACTGCCACACTCAACTACCTCGAAGTGATACCTCGATGGTGCAAAGGCCATCCAGATGTTGCGAAACGGCTGTAGATGAGGAATACTTTCCCGGCTTTCTGATTTTAGGTACTTGCGGTTGCGGAGGAGCCACCCCAAATGAAACTAGATACCCCGAATGCGTAGATGCCCACCATGAGGCTCCCGTGCGTTATGTACGGTGTATATGACGGTGTCGAGTAGCTAATACTGTCAGCCCAAATATATCGTAAGCCATCGTCCAGCATATCGCATCAAACGCCTGGAAAATGCTGAAGGTGACTCAGGCGCAGACGAGACCGACGACGAAAAGGGCAGCAGAAACCAGACGATACCGAACCAAACAAAATGCGTTTTTATATTTATTTCCCTGGCCCTTTGACAGGGCGTATGTGCCCCCCAACACCAAGCCACCACGAAAGACCTGATGGTCACAAACAACAAACGGTGGTAGAAGTTGAGCCTCACGATACACTCGAAGTAGAACAAGTATCCCAAGTCGACGTTTACGACCCTGATCATCAAAACGAATGCCGCATAGTGGTGAGGGTAGACATTTCCAACGACAACTGCGAGATTTATAGGGCAGCAGGATTGGGAAGGAGCCAAAAGCGTAGGAGAACACATGAAGAAGGAAGGAAACAACTACATTCTTCATTTACGATATCTGGGTCCCGTCATCAAGCGCGTTTGTTGGGATGAACTTACCAACCGACAAACTGCAAGCCGATATGTCCGGCGACGGGTTCAAGGGTTCCACAACTTTGGCTGGAGGCCACCCTTACATTGTGGCGACTACACCATATAAGTGCCGAGATGCTACAATTGACGTCAATAGCTTTGCAGGCCAAATGGCCAAATGGATGGAGGGCGACCCTGAATATGACGCTGAAGTGCCACTACAGTAGCACATGGGATGGTGATTTGGACACTGTCCCTATCCGCCTAAGGAACTTCTACACTGCAATGACTTCGCGTGTGAGTCACCCACCGGACTACAATGTACGCAGACGGAGGCCAAACGATGGGTTTGCCGACAACAGCTTGGAAGGGCAAAGCAATGGTGTTGACCGTTCTGTCGAAGCATTCCAAGATTATGTAACTCTTACCTTCATCAATGAGGAAGACGATATTGGGCGAGAAATACGGTCAACTTGCCACGTGCACCTATCACCACCACGGTGCGACTAGTGGAGAAAACAAGAAAAGCAAGAGACGAATACATTTTCTGTCGAACGTTGGCGTCTGTTACTATTAAATAGTGCAATCCATGGTTTGATTAAATTCCGTTGCTCGCCAAAGTTGTAGCTGAATGGATACATCAAGTTTGTTTTGCTGCTGCTCGTCGCCACCAAACAAAATGTATGTGATGCTCCATACCAATGACGATGTGCAACGGCGTGGTTCCACACCTCCTGCCCATTGTCGGACTAAATTGATGTGAAATGGATAAAATTTTAATAGAGGAAATGCGTGTACACTTACCGTCAGAATGCGGAGACACCAAACTGCTTATGGTGCTAGCGTCGTTGTCTAGTCAGGGGCATATCTGTTTGTCGAGAGATGCCACAGTGCCTTCTCGCGCAGCCGTTCAGTTGAATCTTGAAACGAGAACTATACCTGCCTCCCGGGCACATTCCACAAGGCGATTCAGGCTATTGTGATACTATCAACAGGAGAGGCGAACCGTTTGTCCAACCACAATACACCTGCGTCTATAGATACATATGAAATTAATCGCGACGCCTGAGCGGTATAAAAAATCCGAAATCCTCGCAAACATCTCGCCCTCAGACTGGAATCCGTCAAACCTCGATCTCGGAGCCCAAAACGGTTTTTCTTGCTCGCTTTCTTCCGGGTCTCGCGGACCGGCCTCCCCCCTGTGTCTTCCGGCGCGCTTGGTGCCGAGCGCGCTTTCGTCGCCGAGAGGGGGCGACTCTCAACCATGCTTTCTGGTGCGGGTCTTCGGCAGAAAGTAGTTTTGACTTGACTGTTGTGGCTGCGGTCGTTGGCTCGTGGCTGTACCGTATAAATGTGGCATTTTTATATATTCCCCTGGTCCGCTTTGGCTATTTTGTGGAGATGGTGCCGAGCGACATTATTTACCTGCTGCGATTGGCTTGACCCGGGAGATGCCGACGAGACTATCATCCTGTTCTGTAGAGATAATGCTCAAAACTTCAAATTTCAAGTACGATCTTGACGGATCCAGCATTCAGGGTCTAAACCCCAATGCAGTGATTCGTGTATCGTCAAATCTATGCATGAAGCGTAGCACTGAGCTCGCCGTCCCCGCCGAGAGGGAAACCTCTCTATCTTGATTTGTGGTGGTGGTGCGGATGCTGGGCAAAACGCAGCCTTAGCTTGACTGCAGCTGCATGCTGTGATTTTACTTCACGTTGGCTTCTGGTGTGGATGCTGTTGGCAGAACGCAGTATTGTGGCTTGACTGCGGATGCTCTGATTGACTTCACTTTGGCAGAGCTGCTGTTTTTCGGAGAGCTTCAAGAAGATCGTTGATGTTGATACTGCGCTGAAAATACTCGGTAGAATGGTCTCTGCTCGCGGCTTAATTAAATCCTGCTATTTTGTATTTAGAAAGACGACTACCACAGTGCCCCGGATCCTGGGTCTTGTCGTCACCATGATAGTGAAGAAGTGACCTTAACTCTTACAACTGCGGTTGAAATCTCGGCGTGCCCTTGAAGTCCCCTCTTTATTATTTAGATCCATACATGGGACGAGGCTGTCGTCCTGTTTTTTGGAGATAATGCTATTTGATATTAGCAAGTAACTTTTTATTTATTATATTTCAAGTACGATCTTGCCGGCTCAAAGATTCATGAGTGATCAAAGACAATGATTCGTGCACCGTTGAATCTAACATGGAGCGTGGTACCGAGCTCGGCGTCCCCGCCGACCATGACTGACTCCACTCTCAGACTGGCAGTGCTGCTGTTTTTCGGTGATCTTCAAGAAGATCGTTGATGTTGATACTGCGCTGCAAAACCTCGGTAGAACTGCCTTTGCTCGCGGCTTAAATAAATCCTGCTCTTTGGTATTGAGAAAGATGACAGCCGAGGTGGCGCGAATCGTCGTGTATGGATGTGGTCTACATGATAAGAAAGTGACAACTATTCTTATAACTGCGTTTAAAATCTCGGCGTGCCCTCGCATTCCCTAACATTTTTTATCATTTTATATCCGGTGTTTGTTCCATTTTTTTAATCCTTTTTTTAATTCATCTTTCCCCTGTTTTTGCCTCCGCTGTTCGCATCATGATGAAGGGCTTTACAGAAGCAGCGTTGCGCGCTACTCGTATTAGGGTCGGTTTTAACGACACATTACAAATGGCGAAAAAAATGCCAAATTGGCAAGTTTTGTTTTTCAAGTCTCAAAATTGCAAATAAAAATAGCAAATCGCAAATAAAAAAAAGCAAAAACCTTGCCAACGAAGGACTACGGAAATATCGAAGATGAAGTTTGGCAAAAAACTTGCTATTTTGACAAATCCAAATAGAAAAAATCCTTGCCAATTAGGCAAACAACTTGCCAAAAACGTGTCGTTTCAAAACGACTCTTAATAGTACGGTTCTGCACCTATACTAGCACGAACATTGCTTTCGCCTTTTCTTTCCCGAACTGCCTGCTGCCCACAGAGCGTACAGCTCTTTGTTCGACCTCCCTTTTATTTCTTACTGAAGTCTGAGGCTGCCAGTGCGTAGCCCTAGAGAATAAACTACAGTATACTGACAATATATAAACAGCAGAATGAGACTGACAGACAAATTGGTGAGAACGAGACTGAGAAAAACACCAGGATTATTCGGGTAAATACGACACGGCGTGCTACGGAGTGCTACGGTTCCCAAACATAAAAGGGGTTGGAATTACGGTTAGGGCTACCTTTGGGGTTGGAGGCAATAGCACGGTGATGGCGTTTTCATGGCAATGCCATGGTGTTTTTCATAGCGCACAATATGATAATCGGTGCCGTCAATACCCATGGCAGCGGCCTTGTCCTACAGGCGATGGACGAGACCATTGCGATGCCGTATGTCATTGCTGCGGTATCGCTTTCCATGTATATGCTGTTTCTTTCGATTAAATTATATTCAGAAAAACTTGGGCAACATATGCATGTAAATCAGAGTGATTTAGTAATCTTAGAAATGAGTCTAATAATTGACACTGATACAGGAAACTCAGAACCGAGGCTGATAAAGCGTCCGAGGAATAAGACTGATAACCATCTAAAAGATGAAAGTAAAAACAGAATGTGATACGGAAGCAAGAGTGGGAAATAATACTGGTGAATGAGACCCACAAACGAAACGAGTCTGAGAGTTGAGACTGATGAATAAATATTGAAGTTTAAACGTGGGAGGTCCGGCGTTTGTGTAGAGGTACTGAATGTTTGGTCGGATTGGAGAGAGGGCATGGGGAAATCGTTTGAAGGTTTGGTTGGATTCCAGTTGGCTGAAGTGAAGAGACAGAGGCAGGGGAAGGTGGAGAGAGAACAAAAACCATAAAATGTTATAGTACGGGGCTCTGCGTTACGGTGTGTGCGACCAGGGTCTAGAACTGGGTAGGAGGTCGGCGCGTTGAAATAAGAAGGGGGGTCAAAAGCTGGAACTGAAAAATGAATTATCACGCGTGTGCGCAAGCAGCAGGGGCTGATGCATGGCAAGCGGCTCACCCAACACGCGTCGACGCGGCAGGAAGGGGAGCTAGCGAAGTTTCGGAAAGTCTCCATATTTTTGCAACCCTTGGCATGCGAAACACTTACCAGATTCGGCATAGACTTGATTCTGCAAGTGTGTGAACAAACATCAAAACATGATAAAATATAATTGAGAAGGAGTTTCAGCCTGTCCGAAGCATGGGTGCCGGCGAGTACCGGCACCCATGCGAAGCCCTTGTACATACATACCATTCATGCGCGAGCTATTAGTAGGACCACGGCATGCAGGCGTTGTCCGACATGCTGCTCTCTCTCCTGCTGGGAGGTGACTTTACCGGACTCAAACCTCCAAGCAGATGTTCTCTACAGGTTTCTCTACAAGTTACACGAGGGCGCACACCAAGCCTCACCCTAACCGCAACCCAGGACATGCCAAGACCCGCGCGATTTAGATGACCCAATAGACATGTGAGGACCACCTAATTTTGTTTAATATATTTAATACTTTATCTGGTATGTTCGGGGTGGTGGGAACGCGACAAAATCCACTGTCTGCGTCGGCTGCGCCTGCTGCTACCGTGCTGCTGCTGTTTGCTGCACTTGTTTGCTGCCATACCTGTTACATAATAGCTGGCGCCTGGCAACTGGCACATACATGGTAATATTCAAAACCGGTCTCATATTTTCGGAACTAGTACATGGAGCATGCATCCTCGAGCTACTACTAATACAAGAGCTAAAGGCATCCGTCGTGGGACATGCTAGTTTCTCTGCTGCAGCTGCTCCTGTCGCTGTCGTTGCTGTTTGTTGACTAACCTGATACCCGGAACTTGGCACCTAGTACATGGTACATGGTGTGGTACCATGTGATTGCAGCGCTTACTTCTGGGTGTACGATGTCTGGAACCACGACGGCCGCCGATATTGTCCGTGGCTCGTGGCTTGTGCCAACCATCCGGGCATGCGGTACCTGCTTTTTGTCGAGGTGTAGGCTTCCACTTAAGTTGCTTCCTTGCTGCCGAAGTGCGGGGCGCGGGCGTATAGATTTTAGCTGTTTGTTAGAAAGTAGATACTCATAAAAGTAACAACGCTTCCTCGTGGCAATAGGTGTGGTACCCACAGAGAAGTGAAATTAGTCACTTTTTGGAAGTAATATAAACATGAAACGGTCCTGTTATGTATGGACATATGCCGGTAGACCTTGAATGCGCGAGTTACAACAATAGGAGGACGACATGCGTGCGTTGTGCGGCATGCTACTCTCTATGCTACTTTGGCTGCGCCAGCTGCTACTGTGCTGCGGCTGCTGCTGCTGTCGCTGTTTGTTGCCATACCTGGTAAATATCAGTTGGCACGTGGCACCTAGTACATTGTACGTGGTGTAGGATCCAAGAAAGACGAAATATGTGTACCGTTTGATACAACTAGCGGTACGGCCACGGCTCCGCCCGTGGTGCTAGCCCAACTCTTGCCACACGCTGGCTCTATGAGCCCGAGCCAA
>JBBMKB010091063.1:0-11287 GCA_037833945.1 Alaria marginata
CTACGGGTGAAACGGGGTACCCAATAGACTACGCCTCCATTTTGATTGGTCGACACCTCTACCCTGATCCCACCCGGACCAGATCCCATTTGGCTTCCTACTCTCACTTATGGTTCACAAAAATAATCGGGGGTTAGGGTCAGGGATAAGGTTAGGGTTATAGCCCAAACCGTGATATCGCATGTACTGCACTTCAGCGTTGCAGTCCATGGACTGTAAATAGTTGGGTCCCTATGCGCTTACCCTAGACGGTTCGTGAAACTTAGGGTTAGGGTTAGGCACTTAGTTGGTAGCTGTATGTACGCTTGTATATCAGAAGGATAGTGCGTGGCCCACCAGTGGCCCACCGGTTCACATAGTGAAACACGTTACCCCCTCTCATCTCGCTCCCGCGCGAACTTGATGTTGAATGCAATGTCTTGTCCTGCGAATCCGCCTGACCTGTTGACGTGCAATGCTACCCGGACGTTTTGCTGCCATCTTGATTTCTGGTGTTGCTTGGATGGTTAGAGTGAAGCTTGGGATCGATAGCCGTACCGGAGAGGCTGTGGCGATCAAGATCATGTACAAGGATAACATGACTGCGCGCGCGGCGCAGCAACTTCGGCGAGAGATCACATCCATGAAGGCACTCAACCACCCCAATATTTTACGACTGAAGGACGTCCACGAGGTGCGTATACACTATAAGCACTACCAGGTACACCACAAGCACTACCTGGTTTAGCACACACGAGGGGAGTAGGTGGGGGAGAGGTGACGTTTCCAGTTGACTTCGTGTGGGCGTATTGTCAGATGACCATTTGTAGGACGACTGAACAAAACAAAAAAACAGCAGAGTATCCTGTATCTGTATCAAATAATGTTCCGAGCATGACAGGAGTGTATCTTGAGACTCCCAGATGCCGAAAACCGTGTCGTCACGAGACCTGAACTCAAATCCGCTTCAGGGGGGGCTACTGGGGCAGCCTTGGTGCCCTTCCCGAAGGGAATATAGATGAGGTAGCTGTACCGTAGGAGCAGTTATTGCACTTCGGTTGTGACACCGCGCAACTACAGCCAAACAGGAAGGAGATAGGATATGCGAAAGGTTTAATGTAATATATGGAAGAAACGTACTGAGCGCCCAAGTGTTGGAGGTATCTCTAATAGGAGTATGGAACGGTGCTCCGTCTCGAAAGGGGTGCGTGGTCAATGATCAAGTGACTAAGGCAAGCAACAAACAAGCACGCCCCCCCCCCCCCGCCCACCTGTTGTCAGAACCTGACGTATGTGAAGAAGAACGGGCTGGAGAAGGAGGTGGTCATTCTGGTTTTGGAACTGGCTGTTGGGGGCGAGCTTTTCGACTTCATGATGTACACTGGAGCTTTCCCGGAGATTATCGCGAGGACCTATTTCCTTCAGGTAAGCCTGCTTCCTTTCGTTTACAAACACGCCAGTAGCCAGCGGTGAGTTACTTCTACCGGGGTTGATGTTAAACTGGTTGGCTATATACGCCGGGCACTCGTTCACTTGTATTCCGTTTTCCGATATGGTAGGCGCAGAACTATTACCGTCGTCGGGTGGTGTCATCTGCCCTTATCATAACGAGGCTTGTGCCCTTGCTTCCTCTGGAGTTCCCTTTCGACACACCTTATGTAGAGGTTTTAAGGTTTAAAGGGCGTAAAGCGTCTCGGAGTCGTGATGGTGGAAAGGCCGAACTGACTTAAGCAGTTGCTATTTCGTTAGTTTGACATGTCCCGGACGCTGATGGCGAAACATAGACCGTGTTGATACCGCTTAATACACTGTTACTCGTCGTCCTTGTTTTTGCAGATGCTATCCGCTCTTGAGATGTGCAATAGCACTGGCATTGCGCATCGCGACATCAAACCCGAAAACATCTTGCTCGACAGCAACTTCCAGCTGAGGATGGCGGACTTCGGATTATCGTCTATCATGGAGGTAGGGGCAGCGGGTGTGTCTGGTACCTTGGTGCTTGATGAAATTGGAGTTTAGCTCGTCTGTCCGATGCAAATGATTTGTTGACTGCAATTGTTGAGTTTTGTAGCCAGTTGAGTGTCGCCGATGACTGAACAGATCACCCCAGTCAATTAAAATTAATTCTCGAATGTTTGGAGAAGCTTCTGCGAGCGAATTTATGGAAGACGAGAGGTTATATCCTATATCGTGGAGACCGCTTTGGAGGAGATACTCGCCTAGGGGCGGCACTGTCCAGAACTCGCCGTGGGATTGTCCGCGAGATGGCTTTTTTTCTCAGAATCGTGCCATGACGACAGTACCTGGAGGCTACCTCTAGGACGCGCTATACGGTGGCCCTTGTGATGGAGACCGCTGAGTGCGACGGAAGTGGGGGCGTAACTGCGAGATGTGCTGCAAGATAAATAGAGTGAACGCGGGCGCGCGGCGCTGCCGATGGGGAAGAGAGTGCCTCCCGAGCCGGTAGGATGTCCACGTGTATTGCTCTGGCGCGAGATGTATGGTGTGGAGCTGGGATGAGAAGGACGCGATGAATGGTTGTTGGATAGTTGGGGTATCTGGCTTTCACGGCCAAGCTCCCCCAGGGAGAACCCCGTGCAGGCTGTCCAACGCCCTGTTCTTACACCGAATGGGTTGGGTTCAATCGGGAGGACTCACCAAACGCGGATCATTGTCGCCATTTATTTATCGACCGACGAATAAATTGCCGGTGGTAAGCGCGCGACGTTCCACACCGTTGTCGCCATTTGTGCACCGACCGTCAAATAGGTTACGGGATGGCAACTACCCGACGTTCCACATTGTTGTGGCCGTTGACGCCTAAAAAGGTTTACTTATCTGCCTGGCTTCCGTCGCCGTTGCATGCCGACGGCAACCGCTCTTGGGTGTAGTATTTTATCCTTCTTGCCCGTCCTTTGTCGGGGAACCATTGTGTATGTGTTATCTCCTGCCGAGACCTTCGCTGTCATGATGCTTACGTTTTCGAAATGGGTGTACATGTGTACATCCTCGATTGTGCTCACTGATGTCACTTGTATCTTGCCGTTCGCTGTGGTAATGCGCAGGACGAAAACGGGGTGTGTTACACCGAGTGTGGTACTAGGAGCTACATGGCGCCGGAAGTGCTGGCGAAACGACCATATGATGGTGCCCTCGCGGACCTGTGGTCGGCAGGCGTTGTTCTTTTCATCATGCTCGCTGGCAACCCCCCGTTCCAAACCGCGATTTCCACGGACTGGTGGTTCAGGGCCGTGTCAAGCGGGCGTCACGATCGGTTCTGGGCTGCTCACCTGAGAGGATGTCCTGACTTCCCGCCGCTTGCACAGGTGCGTGTACACACGATAATGATTTTGACAAGTGTCTGAAATGGTGTTCGCGCAGTGCGTGTTATGCTGTTTTCGAATTTTCCGCCGCTAATCGTGGTTCGTCTTCAATGAACTCCGTGCAAGTCCATTTACGATGTACACCCTCGACGCCCGCGTATTTTTGTTTTGTTATCAGGAATTCTTGAACCGCATTTTCGTGGCGGATCCCGCGCAGCGCGCTACGCTTAACGAGTTGAAGTCGCACGCGTGGCTCGCCGGCGACACCCTCCCCCCTCGCGCGCTGCACGAAGAGCTTCTACAGAGGAAAAGGTGAGCTGCAGAGAAAGAGGGGTGAGAGTACACGTACAGTACTGTACCATTTTTGCCTTTTCGCTTGTCATAACAAGCCATGTTATATGCGCGTACGCAGTCTACTAGGGCTGACGTATTGCTTGCTATCTCAACGTGCCCGCACAGGCGAGTCGATGACAGGAAGGACGCGGAGCGACAAGCGTACGTGCAACGCAGGGCAGAAAGAGAAACTCGCTCCGAGCGTGGCCACAACCCCTTCCCGCAGGACGTGAGGCGCAGTACACACCGAACAGTGGAGGACGAGGTGTATTATGTCGCTCCCACGGTTCTTGCCGACTTCACCGGAATGGGCGTCTTTTACTCCGCCGCGCCACTTGATGAGCTACTCGACAAGCTCGTCTCGTCGCTGGGGGGCATGAAGGACACGCCACTAGTGACGCTAAAGCACAAGACAGCCAAGGTGGGTACATCACATGCACTTGGCCGTATCGATGCTTCGTTTCGCGGTTGCAGAGTGACCACGAGTACTGAACGAGAGTTGTTTAGCGAAACTGGACCTGCTGTTGTGTTTTATTTTATCAACAGCTGCTATTGTGCGCGATGCTGGTGAGGTCTTAAAATCGCTCGCGTACCTCTTCGGAAGCCCCTTCGCCTATTCTGGTACCTGGTAGCCAATACCACCTCCGATTCAGTGGTATTGGACGACTACGCGTAAATGTTCTGCAGACCGCATGAAATGGTTTTGACCTACGATGCATACTTTTGTGCAGGTCAAGGCCATATTCCCGAGCTTTGGGCTGGAGATGGTGGCGCAAGTGTACTCGAACCCGAACCTCGAAGACGTCCTTGTGGTTGAGCTCACTCGCCGTGCCGGAGATGCGTTTGAGTTCACGAAGATCAGGGAGAAACTTGCGGAGAAGATGGGCGATTTGATTTCTGGCGCTGGAGACGTGAAAGCCATCGCGAGCATGTGCGTTGAGGGATCCATATAGCCATCGATTTCACATGTTGACGTGATGAATACCGACTTGTGAAAAGCCTCAGGGTATCGGCACCGTATCCATGTTTAGTAAAACTAAAAACTGGCACATCGGTCGGTCATCTTAACTTAATAATATGTTGCGCGTAATGGTCAAAAGGGAGCGAGATCGACGTTCACGGGTTTGCTGGTGTTATCTCTTGCGAACACTGCAAGGCATGCATTTTTAGGTTCTCTACTACGTGAAGTCAGTCTATCGAAGTTTTAGAACCTTGTACAGTAAACGAATCTGGGGGTCATGGGTCGGCCCGATGGAAAATGGTCCCCGTTGTAGTTTTTCGGAACAAGCTTGTACCGCCCACCCATAACCAGACGAGTGCTCACACATAATATTGAACCCAACCCTAAATGATTCGAATCGTTAGCCACGTACCTGGTGTACACTTTACACACTAAACGAGAGCCACTGCACCAAATATGTACAAAGATGGTATATAGCGCATAGGCGCCGCGAAGCAAAATCGCGTCCCTCGATACCACACGACATAGGAGTCCACGGCTGACTTATTTGTATTTTTTCCTCGTTAAACACGTCGGCTTTGAGCTAACCCTCCACTCGTTGACCCCATATTATTTGTTGGGCAGGGACGCGTTCGACGAAGATCCGGAGGCAATGGCGTTCCCGGCGGACGTTGCGCTACAACAATGCGCGACCGCACAGAAGAGGGCCGAGGAAGAGAAGCTTGCGGAACGATTGGAGGATGTTGATGTAATTTGAAATCTGGTGCTGGTTTTACATACGTATTACCTTTCGTTGCGCAGGTTCCGGGGAACTCCCAAGTATTGTCCAAAGTCGGTGTTGCGCACTCATAATTTTTTTCGTTGTTGCTTGTTAATGCTTCAACTTTGGGCGGGTGTATAATAATGCAGGAAAATAGGTGCGGTTGAGCTGTGGATGTTTGTATCATGCGGAGGGCGGTGCCTCACATGTATTGGTGGCAAATCGCGCTTTTTGCTGTCTTTTTGCTGTCCCGCAACAAAACAAGAGGTTGGCAGGAAGCAATTGGAAAATAAATCCAGGCAAGAATAACTCAAGGATAACTTTTGTTTTGTTTTCACACACAGGCAAAGGCTCCACGTTGGCAAAGCTTATCAAAATTGAAAATTGTTTCACACACTAGCAACATCACGTCCAGATTAACTTCCATTTGTGCCTTCCACGCTTAACGAGCAATCCTCAAACGTCAAACTCCACAGCTCTCTCGAGCATGGGGTAGTTTAAGGTGGAACACGCCAGCAGCGATTCGGGCAACTCGTCCGCAGCCCTTCCCTCGATTGTGAACCCGAGGTGGAGAACCATGTCCTTGAACATTCCCTGCGTAAAACAATGTGCACAACGCCGGCAGGTGTGACATACTATGTCGCCTTGGCTTTCAACTGGGGTCAATCACAGTGCTCCTTCCAAGAGCACGTTTAATATGACAAAACCAAATCGGCTCTCGGTAAAACAGTGGACTTGTCTTACAAAACCATATGGGCTTTCGCTACGTAAAACAGGACTACGACACGCATCATAGATTAAAATACGACGACTAGTCCTGAAAAACATGGAATTATACGTAAGTTTCGGTACACGCCGTGAACTCAAGTCGGAACATTTGGCGGTTGGATTCTCCCGCTCTCTCTCACCTTGAGCGCGTGTAAGCTCTTCTTCGCAATGAAGCTGAACCTATGGACGTTTATGGTGTTTTCAATGTAGCTTTCTCCCTTGACCCCTGTAGATACAACGAATGCGAATCCGAATTGTTTCATCGGTCGATGCATAAAAGCGGAAAATATTCAAGGTGTGATGCGGTGTGATGCGCTTCCTAGACACCGTCCAGCGTTGTTTACAGGATGTACCGTTTGCCTGGTAAAAATCATAGCAGGCACCACTATATTAAGAGAGAAAAGGCATTTCGTGCTCGCAGTTCTACCGGTATACTTACCTCACCTGCATTGCTCTAACAGCAAACATTTCGTGAGGTGATGACAGGGTTTCGACCAACATCACCCCAGAGGAAGAAAGGCCAAGATACTGCTGACGTTTCTATTAACGCTTACATAGTTTTTTCTTCAGAAATTATTCCACTCAATTTTCAAGCAGTTTGTCCCCAATGCACGTTTCGTGTTTACGTATTTTATGCGTGTAACGGAGGTGGAAAGTATCATATTGACTCACAGTTGCCGCTCCGGTTAATTAGTACAGGCTTTCCGTTGTACTTCGTGACGAAACCCGGCAGGCCCAGGCTCTCGCTGTTGGCGATGACGGCGATGCACTGCCAAACACATCGCGCGCGTGCGGTTGCCAATGAGAGGATACATGCGTTCCAGAGGCCAAACTTGCGTCTGGGTTGCACAACAGCAAATGAGCACGTCACAGGTCCCACTAAAAGGATATAGCAGCACTACCATGTTGATGCGACTTTCCTAAAAAGCTCAGCAACCGCAGCCGCACCTTGAATCTTCCGTGGAAATCGTCCTCGAGCCCCACGTGCTTGCAGTATGACACCCACAGCCGAACTCCCTCCGAAGCCGTGTCCAAGTTCTTCATTGCTAGCGCGGTAGAAGCCTTCAGGCGGAAGTACAGCACACACTGCGCAAAGGGATCCGGTGTTGGGCAGCCATCCATAGCGAGCGATACAAGAAAATGATATTCAAGGTCACATGACGAATTTCAAGGCATTGCATACCTAAAAAAACGCGACGGATGGAGGTGGGCGCGCAAATATAACTCGAGGAGTCACCCTTAGGCGACATCACCGATTGCGGCCTCGAGGCAATGCCATCGGGAGACGTTTAACAGCCAGCCCTCTTGAACACTCTAGTTGGTTGCAATGCTACAGCAAGAACTCGTCCTGCGCATGCGCGGTGCGGTACCAGGACACGCGATGCATTAGTGCGCGCAGTCGTAGTCTTTGCTAAGAGCCGTCATTTTCCCGCATGCAATCTACTCCGGTTCGTATACACACAACACCTCTGGTTACGCCATCCCACCGACCGCCATATATGCCATACCTCTCACCAACCGCATATTAGTATTATGATCCGCCCCTTGAAAAACGTCACTGATACAGGCCAACATAATCAGGAGAGAACGGCGACAATTCCTTGGAATGAAATATGAATACTGGACGAGGAATCTGTCTTGTTCTATAATTGAATGCCCATATGCCCACGAGCCACAGGCGGCTGCACAACCCCCCCAGAAAAACGCTAGTGCTCTTTGTTACAGTGTCCAGCCGCCTCACGAAAGACTAACACTTCTCGTCCTATTCGCGACAAGGTACTCGGTACAACCGTTCACCAGTATGATTCGTTTCGGCCATACGATGGCAACCACCCACTGTAGACCACCCGGTCTTCGTCTCAGTTCGTTGCCTTCACCGCTTTCGGCGGTTCAAACGACTCCAAAGTAGATTGTTTGTAGAGGTTTTCGTCTACAGACTATGGGCGGCTCTCCATGTTGCTCGTTGGCGTGTGTGTGTTGAGTAGAGAGCTGCGCAAGGAACTCATCATTACTCGCTTGAAGCCTATGCACTACGCGTCGCCACTGATGTCTACCTCCGGCGAAGTTTCAACGACCTACACTTTAGAAAGTATACGCCGTCGATCTGGCCTAACAAGACATTGTCAACGCCAACACCAGGGCAAGTTCAATTTCACCGCCGACTGCAGCTCCAACTAAGCCACCTAAACAGACCAAGATCGCAAATACCACAAAAGGTACACATTAACAAACCTGGTATCCCGGCCCATCCTCCGCGGAGGACATGAGAGCTGGAGGGGCAGACGGGAGCTGCACGTTTATGACCAGCAATGGAGGTATCCCAGGAACATCAACCTTAGGCAGATCCTTCTTGATGGAGTCCAGGACAATCTCGTTTGCCATGTTTCCCACGCGCGCTTCCGTGGCGAAGATGTCCATCCCTACCATGTCGTACAGCGACTCGGCTGAAAGACAATTTAGGACGGCCGCGAGTGAGTTTTGTGTGTATATTGCGCATGTACTGCTGGCGGCAAGGCTGACGCCGAATGATATGGCAGCCGGGTGAAAATCGCGTCAGGTATATTTTGTCATTCGCGCGCGTCAACTTTTCAGAAGGGCGCTGCGCCCATTTGCTAGACCAGCGGCGCAAACGGCATGAGCGCATCCCTTGTGAAGAAGTGCGTGTTGTTCGCGCCACCAGCAACAACCCATGAATACGTATATCCGGTGCTGCTCTAAAGTGGTTTCAACACAACTCACCCGGCGCCACCTTCATCTTGTCCACCATGTATCCCTTGCTCCGCACACGGAAGACGGAGCTATCCCCATTACTCCATGAATGACGCGTTGCGCCCAAATTCCCAGGCTGTCCATCGTAGTGTTCCACTGTTGAGCTGCCGCATGAATGGGGTCGGTCGGTCATCGGGGTAAGGGTAAGGTTTCTTCAAGCGCTAGACCAAACCCATCAACTCAGGCATTAAACACAGACGGTGTTGTAGTTCCAGACTACAGGTGTTGGTAAACCGATGGTAAATGGGTAGAGTATGGGCATCAACACTGTCGCTACGCCCCGCAAATCCCGCAAGCAGCCACGGAGAGGATACCTTGGGTTTTGATTTGAAAGTGCTGCTGGGAAAAAAACTGACTGCACCCCGCCTGTTGAATTTTCTAAGATGAACACGTCGGATCATCGATTTCGTAACCGGGCGAGAAAAAGGCAAACGAGTAGTCTAAGCACCTCTGAAATGCGTACGTCGTTCCGTCCACATTTATTTCTAGTTCAGTTTATACGCTGGAGCGAATCGAATCTAAGCGTCGCACATCACACCCAACGCATAAATCTCTGGGCTGGTATGATACGCTATATTGATACTAGATCATGGGAGTGTTTTTGGTTGATGGCAGGCAGGTGGGTCACGGCTCCGTCAGATTGGACTTGACAAATCAATCGTCCGTGGAGAAGTACACGATCCATCATTCAGTAAGCTTACCTCGCGCTTGGTACCCCACACGGTACCTCTCCCACATCTCCAATTGAAAGTGGCCGCGGATCTTTTTTCCCGGCGAAGCGCCTCTTCAAGGCGATCCTGAGGGGTCCCACGTCGTCCCCATGGATGAGGGGCACACCTGCGGTGCCTTGATATCGCGAGGCTGGCGATGTGCGCCTCAGCATGCCCCACCCAACCACCAGATTCGCTAGACACAGCGCAGCATAAAACACCTCGAAATCGGCCTGAACAAATGACGATTGAAGCGTCGTGACGATCGAAGCATGAGAGATGTAGTGACACCATTCGAACGGAAAAGCAGGTCTGCACCGCGCCCTCCAGTGTCACCACTGATAGCAATACCTCGTACTTAACAAACTAATAATAATGTGATGCACGTATATGCCAATTTTAGTGAACACCACGTGGGTAGATAGCATTGTGCCGTATCGTACCTAAACGCGGCTACCAAAGGGGGGATTTCTGCGCACTCAAAAGCACTTGCTGAAGACGTCCAGCTTTGTATCACCCCACTGTGCGTTCTATACTATTTTCGGGGCTCAGGATCGGTAAATCTGGGTAAATCTGGGTGTCTAGCCCTGGCAAAGCACAACATGTCTATACATGCCCCTCCACAGATCCTCGTACTACTGTGCAAGTAAACTGCTGTGCCAGGTATGAACTCACCTCGTGTTTGTGAAGGAAGTAGCACACCAAGTCCACCACTGTCAGGGCCAAAACAAAATCCCATACACCTGGCGTGTTCGCCCCTCCAGTTGCTCCATCTCCACTCGCGGCTCCCATTAAGGGTGGCGACATGCCTAAAGGCGAAGTTTCAAGCGTCGTTTGTCGTTTGAGACAGCTCGTAATAATGCTTTCAGATAGGTTTCCAGGGCAATTTTTATACGATTACGTACAGAATGGCCTGGCATAAACGAATAAGCTTACGAGTAGAAGCTTCAATGCGGGACAAATGAACAACTCTGTTCGTGTGACTGCAGGATGGGATTGAAACTGGTGCGCGGCCCAGGGGGAAGCCTCAAGTTTGTAGCGCGGGCATTCAATTTTGTATCTAACTGCCCAGCATGTACTACCTGGTAGACTGCCGGTATACCTGGTACAGCACCTCCTGGTAAGTCGGTGGCTGATGCAGCGGCCTACCGACCGGACTTTCCTGCAACCGATTATACAGCCGGCGGTACACATCTACCAGGTATATCAGTGTGATGTGAACAGCAAAAGTTACACATTGCTATTTCAGCATTTCCGTCCCAAATGTAGGAACTGTGAACAAACCCTCAGCTAGTTGACTATACGTCGACGGCTGATGTTATAGACCTACATACCTTTTTCGCAGCCTCTATCCTGCCTCTCAGCGAGTCTACGACAAATAACTCATCGGCGTCTACGACGCCCCCCCCTCGAGACGAGCCTTCTTTTCTTCTTCTCACTTTGCTCGTTTTTTTTCAAGTTGCCTCATTTTGGTTCACTTTGCTTCATTTGTTTTAAATTTTTATTTCCATTTTTTTTCGTTTTTTTCTTTTGGTAAAATAAGTCCAATACAGAATCCAAAACGTTCGAACAAAAATCGAAGCAAAATCTAAAAAGAGTTAAAACTCAGGCCATCTCTTATGATAGCGTATCCGAATCCGAAAATGAGATGAATTTCCGGACGACAGAATCAGACAGACAGAAT
>JBBMKB010091074.1:0-11286 GCA_037833945.1 Alaria marginata
AACAAGTCGAACTGCCACCCTGCCCTACCCGAAGCACGGGTGCCGGCGAATGCCGGCACCCGTGCGGAGCCCTTGTATGTTTGTATGATATGATATGAATATGAACTTCACGATTACACCACCCCTGGCACGCCATCTACACAACATGAAGCTCGGGCGCCACCATTTATTTGCTGTGGCCTGCACGCGCACAACAAGCTACAATCCCGATCTTGAAAAGAGGGGGGCATCCCCGATTATTACGGGGGACCATAGTAAATAGGACCAAATATTGTTAGGAAAAATACAGAAATATATAGGTTTTTGTGTGTATCGTAAGTCCTGTTTACTATATATATAATATATGGTCCCCCGTACATAGTTGTATCTCAATCCCGTCCCGTGGAGTACCGTGCTACAGTACGCGACATGTGTTAATAATTTGTCAGTTAAGAATTTCAGGCTGAGTTTTTATGTAATTTAAGAATTTACAGCGAACTAAGCATTTGTGCTCAGCAAGGACGCTACTCTTAATCCTACATAATAGCCTTTAAGAGCCTGTGCTCAACGTTGACATCACAATAAGCGGCGAGGCTTAGCCAAAATAGGAGACTCTCAACTGCTGTCGCGTACGACTGTATTTGCGTCCGGTAGAATCCCGCCCTGTGGAGTACCGTGCCTTTTGCGTGCCGTCAAATCCCGTGATATCTCAATCCCGTCCCGGCGAGTACCGTACTTTAGGCGTCCCGTAAAATCCTGATATATGTCAATCCCGTCCCGTGGAGTACCGTATAATTTTGACGTCCGGTAAAATCCCGTCCCGTGCAATCTCGTGTAAGCTTAGTCCTGTCCAAAGCGTCCCGTTCAATCTTCCAGTGATGGTTCATTGCCGTTCTATGCCGTACCCTGCTTACCGCGTGTGTCGCTTGCTACCCCGCCCCGAGCAATCCCGGGATGGCTCGATCCCGCGGGATCGTGTCCCGTTCGGAAAAATCGGTATCGAGGAAAGCTCTGCAAATGGTTTGAAAATAATCGTTTTACTTTGAGAAAAACGGATTGGTTGATAGTAATTCATTGGTTAATTATTATTGAGTACGACTAATTAATACAACAAGTCGTTGACTTGCCAAAGTAGTTTCTGCTTATTTACTACCAGGGTACAGCCGTATTATTACTTCATTCGGTCGTTGTATTCATCCGACGGCTTTAGTGTGTACTTTAGACTATAAGTTAGTTACAGAGATTATAAGGGGAGGTAGGTAGGTGCAGATTAGTTACTATAGAGATCGTAAAGGGAGGTGATACGGTAATACCAGGTACAGCAGTAGAGAGGTGCGACGGATTGAAAAAGCCAATCCTCTGCCCCGACCTGTACTATACTACTCGCACATACGTCCACCACCATCTTATTGTGCTTCTTGTCGCGCCCTCCTCGACACGCACTCCCTGCACCGCACTGTGCGGACAGTGCAGAACACCTACTGTACTACTGTAAGGAACAAGGTAATAAGAAACCCAGGCCGTGATGTACAGGAAAAAAAGAAAAACGGGAGGGCTCCGTTGTATGTACTGAATTTAGTGTAGATCACCCACCCCTGCTCGAATAAGAAATAAAGCCTGAGCCAGGTTTCCTGTTTCTTATTACAGTTAGTTGGCGTCCTGTACGGCTTTCTACAGACGATACCTATACCGTAGTGACGTAGTCACGGTTTTCCAGCTGTGCATAGCACTGATGAAGTTGACCTCATGAACTCGCGTCGAATGCTTCAGTAAAGCGGTGTATGTACGGTATGATACGTCGAATGAATGAAATGTCAGAGTATGTACCCTGTATACCATCTTCGTATATTACGGGCACCCCGCCCACAATGGCAGGGTTTCTACCTCAGAAATCTCTCCGCAAAAGGTATACCGTGTCCCAACTCACAGTGGGGCGACAACCTATACCATTCACGGGGCGTTCAATGTTTTTTTTTGCAGAAAAAGAAGGTGGGGGCAGCTTTGTGTTGCTCCTGCCGAGGCCGGTTGAGATACGTTTTGAGCAAGCAAAAGAACAAACACATCATGGAGGTTTAACCTTGAGCTCGCTGAGGTCTCTGCTTTCCACGCACTGCCCCAAGGTTCGGCGTGCATGCACGTAAGTGCTCCATATTTACCCGCACAGCCGAGCAGAATCATCCTATTTTTTGTACGCCCACCTCCCGACAACAGGGCGCACTGACTGCTGTTTCGTATATACCAGGTATACCATGTAATCGCGGGCTCGAAAACACTAAGATACGCACGCGAAGGAAGCAGAAAACAAGACCGGCATGCCTCTCCCCTGGGACGTCCGCACGTCACACAACCTATTACTACTACTACTCCTGAAAAATACGCCACGTACACCCTGCAGGTACCGCGGACCTGCACAGTAGTTGTGACTACTGCTACTACTACTATGTAGTTGTTGTGTGCGAAAAACACATTTGATTGCTTCATTTTCCGTGCGAACCCGTTTTGTCCGTTTTATCCGTTTTCCCCCTCCTCGCCCCACAACAACAACAGCAGCAGTCTCACCACATGTAGAGTAATAAGTGGTCGGTAGAAGAGCAGCAGTAGACTCGATGTCAGTAGCCAGCAGTGTTGCTGTATTTATGAAGAAGGCGGCGTTGGAGGTGAATCGAGGACGATGCGTTCGTTGGTTGCCGGTGTCGTGTATGGGGTTGCTGGCAGGGTGCGTGTCGGGCGGGGAAAAGTACAAGAACTTTGTTACCTGAAGTGAGGGGCACGATCGATGATTTTCCGGAGGATCCAGACCCAAAAATCCTATATATCATAGGACGCAAATAATCTGTAACTTCGCAAATAAATAAGCGAAATACGTTTCGTATCATGTGTTTTATAGAACTTGGTATAAGGTACGTTTTGGGGGTGCTAAGTCTCTCTAAAGGAAGACCACGCGCTCTGTAGTTTACCCCGCACAATTTAAAAGCCGCGTGGCTGACCGCCATCCTGCATTCTCCCGGACGCACCCACAGTACAGGACACCTAATAAGAAACAAGGTAACAAGAAACCCAGGCTGGTATTTATAGGAAAATGAGAAATTCGGGATCCGTTACACTGAAGTTACTGTAAAACGCACCCTTTTTCAAATGAGAAACCTAGGCTGGATCAGTATTTACGTTTCTTATTAGGTGTCCTGTACTGCATTGAACGCGCCGTCCCCCTGTGACAACGAAGGTGCCTTGTGACGTACGCAAGTCAACGCCCATCGGTCCTCTTTCGTCTCAAGATCTTGGGGGCCGTACGTATAGCAGCCGCACCCCCCGCCCGTAGGTGGGCGACACCGCCATTCCGCAAGGAGTCCAGTGTTTACTGAACATGCAGGCTGCATTCCCGCCCCTGCTACTCACTGCCTGACGCAACACTCTTGAGCATTACGCCCGGGCCCACATCAACGTAGTGCCTATCAATCCTATACAGTACGCGACAGATGTTAAGAATCTGATAATTAAGAATCTCAGGATCATGTATTGGAAAACAATAAGAACAGAGGCTCTTTTGGACTGAAAATAGTGTATGACACACCCTGCCTTACATAAGAAAATTCCAGCTTGGCCAGAAATTAGAGATTCTTAACTGGTGTCGCGTACCGTAGCTAGGCGAGCATCACCGGTGGGACAAATACAGGTGACCCTTTCCAGCAGAATACCAGGTATATCAATGAACAGAGCTAAGGACCCGCAACCCCCCGCCCTCCCCCCTTCGACTTCCTCCTGCCTCGGCTTCGTGTTCTTGCAATACAGGTCTGCTCTTGGCCGCGGACAATACTCACATATGCATACGACCACGTTATAACTACTGCAATATTTACAGTTGCACGGTGAGCAACAACTAACAGCCACACAAAAAATAGAAACCAGCCGAAAGCGCAGCATGTCACGGCAGCAAACGATGTCGATACAACGGTAGCTAGCTGCTCAACATCGAGCAGCTTCGGCGATGAAACGGATTATTACTGCACCCGTGGCTGAGAGTCTCGCGCCAAATGCGGTCGGGTTCCAGCAAAAAAGGCGAGTTTAACGGCTGTTTACGCACAACACACAGTTACACATGTATCCGAACAAACACAGGGTCACACTCGAGGCTGCTTTAGAAGGTTTCTATTGTTTCCCCTAAAAACTCCCAGCCATGAGACGTGGTAACCTTGACGACGGTTTGATTAGACCTAGAAAGTCTATCTCCGGACTAGTTACACACTCTGAGCACGAACATCTAGCGTAAACGTGCTTGCTCCCCATTTGGGCATTGCCGTACCTATCGCAACAAAATCTCTGTACATGACCGACTCCAATATATCCCGGCCGGCCGACGCCATCGAAACATCGTGAAGCCCGAGATCCAAATATTGACATTGGCGTCGATGCACAACCATCGTCTCCGCTCGCGAGTCTCAACTGCTGACTCACACACGATACACCACATAGGATTGCCGGGGGCGCGTTCTCCCATCGACAAAACAAGTACCTGGTACATAATAAGCACATGGACTTTCCCGCCATCCGAACTGTTTTCGGTATAGTCGGAGTCCCACCGTAACAAAGACACATGCCACGATAGAGGTGCGCCCGTTGTTTTCTGGGGATCCTCCCTTAAGGGCGCCCTGAACATCACCGACCAACTGATTTTTGAGTAAACTGAAAGTGCAACCCGATGATCAATCTCATGTGGCCTGGGTGTACCAAAAATCCGGCCGAAAAACAAGGAGTTTCCGACGATTTTGGTTTAAGGAGCCCCGTCCTTCAGAAACAAAAAAAGCCAAAAAGTACTACCTCTATGGTAGAACCCGTCCAAAACCACCACGAACTAAGGGGCCCCCTCCTCACGCGAAGGCGCACGCGCCCTTCCTTTTCTCTAGTCTGTCCAGCACGGCGCTGCCAGACCCGTCGCAACAACAACCACCGGACTTCCGATACCCCGGCCGGCCGCGTCATCCAAACATCAGCAAGTCCGCGATCCATAAATAAACAAAGGCTTCTGTCGAAAACCAAACATCTACGTGCACGAGTCCCAACTGGGGGTTCACGCGCGATCAACCACATAGGGTTGCGGGGGCGCGTTCCTCCAGTGACACAACAACACAGGTCAAACACCTGAACTATCCCGCGCTCAGAACTGTAACTGGTATTCGGAGCCCCACCGTGACACACTTACCGCAAACCAAGGGGGCCTATCCACGCGAAGGCGCGAGCGTCCCTTCACTAAAGTATCCGGTGCAGAGCGGGGCCGGCAATTTTGCCCGCGCCACCGCCTAATATGCCATAGACTAGTCTCACATGGGCTACGCGTTACCTACGAATATAACCGTAAACCTGAAACGAGATTGCGAACATACCGGGGAGAGTTTCGCAGTGGAGAACCTCCGTGTTGGTCGTACCTTAGTACCTAGTACGCTGTTTAGGGCCAAAACATCCCGCCCGTACCGTGGTAATAATTTTTAGAACCATACCCAGCCAAAGTGCAACCCTAGTATCTACAAATAAGCCGAGCGCCACCGAGTGAAGGGCAAACGCTCATATATACACACGTCACTGACGAAACCGCATACGCAACCGAACAACCGCGTGATAACCAGACGGATTAACACAAGTTGGTTGGGGTTACGGCAACACCATAGGTTGACTTTTACAGTTTCGACAGCGTGACTTGCCGTGGCGTAATATTTACAGCTCCCATAATGCCCTTAGGGGGTGCAAGAGCCTGGACACTACCTGTTCTCGCTTGTCAAACAGCCGAGACCACGCGGTCGCAGTTGAAGGAAGCTTTCGAACCGCACATGGGAGCGGGTGAGCATTACTTGGCACTGTCTCAAACCCACCACCCCCTGGGCCTGCGCACAATCAGCGTAGCTATAGGGGAGGCTGATATTGTTCTGTTTTTGACTCTTCACCACAGTTCGCCCCAAAACTGTCACCCCTCATTATCGAGCGAGAAGAATTGTCGACGAGGCGCATCGGGCAGTCTTGCGGGATCGGACGCCTGAATGAGGCATCGACGTCCATTGAAGGACCGGCTGCAACCTGCAAAACCCGTAATTGCATGCGAGTGAGACAACGGACGGTAACGGAGGATATGGGTGAGAGCTGTGCAAATATTGATGCAGTTTCGATGTAGTTAATTTAACGCTGTAGAGCTGTGTACACCAAAGGTAGCGGCAGCAGTTTCGTTCATAGGCGAGAAAATGACGTGCTGATTCACTCTGGAGCCGGCTCCGCCGGAAGAGTGATCATCTTACCGGTGGCGTGACAAGGATGCTGCCGTCAGGAGCTTCTCGTCGACCTCTCCCCGTGGCGCTCCAATAGGGCTGTTCCTCGCCACCGTCCTCCAAATCCATGGTCACCTTCTGGGTGTCGGTTCTTCGTCTCTTTCTGCTGACGATCTCTTTTCCTCTTTCAATGGACTGGGTGAAGTCGCGACCTTTTTCGGTGGGCGAGTGGACTCTAGAAGCAACGAAGAATATTCCCCAGCCCACGAGCAGCAGTTCTGAAGCAAGGAGAGGGTATGGCGTGCAGGGTCGGAGGGGTTGTCGATGTTGGGCGCGTTCTACGACAAAAGAGGTGCAGCATATTGTTTCTGAAGCTCCTCACTTGAGGAGCTCTATATGCCTCAGTTGGAAAACTGATTATGAGCAAACTAAAAGTGCAATCCAATCAACCAACTCGTGGCCCATCTGTACCTAATACGAATACGGCAAAAATAGAATGACATTCCAACGATTTTGGGGTAGGGAGTTCCGTCATCCAGGGAGTGAAAACGTCAAAACGTGCTACCGCTAGATCGTAGAACGCGTCGTTGGACGAATTCAGGGTGACGCCCCCCGGAATCAATCAAATTTGACCACACACAAACATAAACGCTTCACGGCACACTCCCTCTAGGGCAATGAGAGATTCATCATGAGCTTACCCCAGAATCCGCCGATGTTTCCTAGGAGGGAAGGAATGTCAAACGGGTAGACGTCCGATAGCTCCGTGGCGGAATAGCTTCCCTGGGTAAGGGTCAGGTACAGGTAGCCAACTGCGTACGAGCCGCTTAAACTGCTGCCAGGACTCTGTGAGGTACGGGGTGACGAGCGTCCGGTAAGCGAAATGGAGCGTCGTTGATTGAGGTGGGCTAAACCTGCGGAGAGGGTTTCAGTGGCTTGCCGGCACTCGATCATTAATGGGCAGCGCACAGGGTAGCAGCGCCCGAGCGTCTAATACCCCAGGTTTGACGGATCGGTCTTACCCCCTTTATCAAATACGCGCGGACTCGACAATATTGTGACAGACGACCAAACTTTACTAGAAATGACGGGCGGGGTGTAATGCATTGCCCCGTCTTGTCGGAATAGGGAACGCGTTTATCCGCTTTTTATCCCCGACGGGAGACTTAAAAACTGCTCACAGTGGAGTGAAATATTTATCTCAACAAGGTGGCCATAACATATCACCAACAATACAGATACATCCCAGGTGTACACAGGGGCATCACACCTATTCGTCAAGACCCCGAAAGACTCCGAAAACCTGCGGTGATTTCCCCTTTCCGAGTCGAGGATGGTCAAGCCGGGTCCCGCACTACAGTACCTGGTATCTGGTATCTGGTACGGCAATAACCTCGGCCCGGTTGGCTGTTTTTACTATAGGTTGGAAGAGAAGCGAGCTTGACACAGATTCCTCGCCTACTCTCAGCAATTGCCGTCCATCGTTATACATGCGAATCCATCAGGATATGAAGAAGGGCGTTCGAATCCCTCAGGTAGTGTGACTGACACACCGATTCCTGAACCAACGACCCGTTGTCCCTACCACGTTACACGATGGACCGGTCCCAAGAACGCCGCCGGTCACGAACGCTAGGAATCATACCCCATACGCTGGAGGAACTTACAATCGGTTCTTGGTTGACGTAGACGTTTGTCGAAGAGCTCAGGACGGGATAGCTGGTGGTGGAGTCACCTCCATTGAAGTTTCTAACGGTCCTGCCGATCGTCTGAGTAGGGGTTTCGACCAGGTAACGGCGCGGAACAAGGCGCAACGGTACGCAATACAAAGTTAGACTGTATGAAAGGTTGAAGCATGTTTATGGCCTTTGCGTCTGTGATGCAGCAACCGCGCCATGAAATCGGGCAGAGGGGTAACGTCGCGGCGATACAGCACCGTTAAGTATAGTAGCAACTTACCAAGGCCGCCTCGGAAAAGGTGACACCGTCTAGATCAGATCCTGGTGTAAGCACCACGCGGCTGTAGGGCACCTCCACGAACTCCTGGGTAGATTCATCGTCTCCCAGCGTGACGCCAACACTCTCGCTATTCAACGCCCGAAAACGACGAAAAGAAGGGTAAGGGAAGCGTGGGAAGAGGCTTTACTTAGTGGTGTCGGTCGCCCATTTGTTTTGTTTTGTGAACAAACACAAAAAGCATACATACATATGATAGGCGGGTTGACCACGAGCATCCTTTTGCTGTAGTTGCAATGCACACCAGTTACTCGCACGATAACGTTTGCTTGGGGATGTTTCTATTGCGATGGTTCGGCACCTACTAGGTGCCATACGCATGCAAGCATGGACAGGACTACCAAAAGAGGGCGCATGCCGTGGATCCTATCTGCTGTTGTTGCCACCCCGTGTACACCCTTCCTTGCACTCACCGGAAACTAGTCTCATCTTCAGGGGAATTACTTGCAATCCAGGCTATCTGGGGGCGGGGACAAGGGCCGGACCGAACGTTTGGTATTATCACAAGTCGGGGACGGATGAGTGATCCACTGTGCCACGAAGTAGTGCCGCGACGTTCGGCGAAAAGCGTGACATTTCGAAGGCACCGACATTAAGTTTTACTTATAAACAATACATGTAGTAACTAATCACTTTTCATACGTTTCGACATCTAGAAAAAAAACTGCTAATGTTAGAGAGCATGGCAGACAGGATACTTGTGTCCCCGAATGGTTCTACTCACCTCCACCGACCTAAATGGTTTGTTGCTTATCGTGTCGCATGCTGCTTCCGCTTCTAAATCCAAGCTCGACAGGTCGACCTCCATGCAGTCTGCCCCCTAATATTAGTCGGAAAGGCACGGACGGAATCGAACGAGTCATAATACCGCCGGGGCTCGTGTTTGAACACATCGCGGAGACTGAACTTTTAGGTCTTGAGTCCACGCCAAGAACAAACCTTACGTTTTGACGCGTTCTACGATATTACTAGGTATTAGTATAGTATTTTTGGTTTTTTATTTTCTGGATGACGGGGCTCCTTGACCTAAAATCGTCGGAATACCATTCCAGTTTTGCAATGTGTTTGTTTTGCATAGAAGGGTCACAGCTTTGTTCATCTGATTGCACTACTTTCAGTTTGCTCAAAATGATGTTTTCGGTGAGGTATAGAGCTCCTCAAGAGGAGCTGCAGAAAACAAATGGTGAACCTCTATTATCGTAGCAAATCTCTTTTGATCGTTTCGGGTGTAACGTTGACGCACAACAAATAAATGCCGTTCCGCCTTCGTCTACGTTTGCAGGCATGCTGGGGATGTCGCTAAAAGGGCGAGGAGAGAAGAAGGGGGGACAACATGCTTCGTACATTCATTCGTTTTATTTTGAGCCACGACGATTTCAAGATACATACACCTGGCTTCCAAGTTTCTATCGCATCCATATATATATATAGATATTATACACGTGACCTTTGGCGCGAAAACGCTGCAAGGCCCTCCTCACAGTGATTCACTACGGGCTCTCAAACGCCGATCCGTGAGTTTCATTTCAGTCCACCAGTCCATGACATAGCTTCACCTTTTCAACAGTATCGCCCCACCACTCGCGAATTTAATAACTGAACTGCTGTTGTTGTAATTCCGTGTTACAAGTACATACCTGGTAGTTAATATTTCGGACAACGTCACGAAATGCATTTAATCACATTGCTTAGAATGCGTGGTGGCCATTCATGGGTTTATATATAGTCGTTCGAGCTCAAACCAGAACTTTAGACAGCGCAAAACGCGTTTTTTTTGTTTTTTTGCGATTTTAATGTACTCGTACTCATATATATTTTTTCCTTATTTCTGATACTTTTGTTTAATATTTGTGCTTTACGTTCACAAATGACGAGCTATCATCATAAAAGCTCACCTAGCTCACACTGAGCATTCATACTTCGAATGGTACCCCATAAGAACTAAAATCGCTTCACCAAATGCCTTTCTTTCGGTTCACCACTGGCCAGCTATCATAATAGCTCACCACAATGTTCACTCTGAGCATTCATACTTCGAACGGAACCACATAATAACTGAATTGCTGTTGTAATTCCGTGTTACAATTACAGCAGTTCATATTTGCTACAGCGTCATAGAATGCATTCAATTACATTGCTTAGTAAACACAGCGGTCATTCATGGGTTTATAAAGTCGTTCGAGCTCAAACCAGAACTTTAGACAGCGCAAAACGCGTTTTTGTTTTTTTGCGATTTTAATGTACTCGTGCTCATATATAATTTTCCTTATTTATGATACTTTTGTTTAATATTTATTTGTGCTCACCAATGAGGAGCTACCATCATAAAAAAAAGCTCACCTATTAATAGTTCACACTGAGCATTCATACTTCGAATGGTACCCCATAAGAATTGAAATCGCTTTACCTTTTGCTTTACTGTAGGTTCACCACTGGCCAGCTATCATAATTGCTCACCACAATGTCCACACTGAGAATTCATACACATACTTCAAACGGTACCACATGATAATTGAAATTGCTGTAGTTATTCCGGGTTAGTTAGCATCTCTATAAGCGTCATGGGATGCATTTAATTCGCATTGCTTAGTCATCAATGCTGCCATTCATAGGTTTATATTCAGTCGTTTGAGCTCAAAACCAAGGTTTTTTTTTTTTGTTTCCCCGATTTTAATGTGCTCGTACTCATAGTTTGTTTCCCCTCTTTTATGATGGTTTTGGTTAGTATTTGTGCTATTAATACTACTACTACTGTAGGTTCACCAATGATGAGCTATCATCATAAAAGCTCACCAAGTTCACACTGAGCATTCATACTTCGAACGGTACCGCATAAGAATAGAGCTGTAGTAATTCCATGTTAATGTCTCCAACAGCGTCGTCGTGGAATGCATTTTATCTATATTGCTTGGTCATTACTGCGGCCATTCATAGGTTTATGATATAGTCGTGAAGTTGTTTTTTTCCATGTCTGTTCTCGTTATTTCGTTGTTTGAGATTGCCCTCTGTCGGAATGGTGTGCTACGTCATTGTAATGTTGGGT
>JBBMKB010091085.1:0-11286 GCA_037833945.1 Alaria marginata
GGGGAGGGAGCGAGGGAGGGGGGAAGGGAGGGAGGGAGGGAGGGAAGGGAGGGAGGGAGGGAGGGAAGGAGGGAAGGAAGGGCGTCTATTAAAAACGTTGGACATCTAAAGTATTTTTGCTAACACATTGATGGACCATCTGCAAACTTCGCAGTGCAGCAGATAACTCGGGGCAGAGGTAGAGCAGAACAACAGCAGCAACTTCAAAACCACTATCACTATGAACAGCAGGTGGATACCCGGTACGTTGGCAGTTCATTTTCTTTCCTCGACTCGTTTGCGCTCATTTTGGTTTGTTCTGCTTCACAGTCGGTGCCAACATACTGTGCATCTCTCTTTATAATATGATGAGCAATCAGGTCGGACACTGGATTCGCCGATGTCGCTCGGTAGAAAAAACGGTATGACGCGAAGACAACACACTTCTTTATGCGCAGGGTAGAGTGGTCAGATGAGGCAAGGCTGCTCACAGGTACATGAGCTGAAGGTTCTTGGGCACCGCCTTGAGGGCCTCTACGTGCGCCTTCGGGCCTCCCCTGATGAGGGCTTGCATCATGCTCTTCTCGGCGTCCATGAAAAACGGCAGCTTGTTGAGCGTGCCCTGGACGTCCGTTGGGTTCTTGAGGTAGTGCACCTTCAGGACAACACCGAGACACCACAGAGGTCCAAGCGCAACAAAATTAGACGCGAAGGTCAGCTCAGTTAGAAGCGAGCACTGCTACGAAATGTCCAGCAGTTTGTTTCCCGCGGAAAAAAAACAGCCACGAAAGACAAAAAACCATTTCACGCAAAAACAATTAACAAAAAACCGCGAAAGTTAGCAGTTCGCACCCAGAAGGCACGGCGGCAATGATACGTGTTCAGACTCTCGGCGATAACGGTAAAAATCGATGTGTGCGGTTAGGATAAGGTCTATCGGATGTGCTGAAGCTGCCCGCAAATACTATTGTAGCCACCCCTTAACACCGCATACCGCTAAAAGTAGTACCCAACCGTTTACGGTGTCGTACCAGGGCATCATGTACCAGGTACTAAAGTATACCATATACATGAAGCAGCAGTTTTTTTCTATCAACCTGCAGCATCTTGAGCATCACAGATATCAAAATTACTCTCAAGAATGATGGTCTCCACACGAACACTACATAAGACAGAATGGTATTTCTGTCAACGTCTGCCGCATCTTGAGCATCACAGATATCAGTTTCACCCCTTCAAAATGCAATAATGCCTCTGCACGATAACGAAAATAACACCGTACTCTCAAAATGCTGTCTCCACACAACTACTATCGACCCCAACACGGGTGCCATATTATGTAAAGCCCTTGAGGGCCGGCACAACGTTAGGAATAAAACACGGAAAACGGGCAACTTATGACTTCGGAGGCTTGTTCAGACCGACCGGACTAAGCCTTGCAGCACAAGGCTCACCGCACCCAAAACACCTCCCTACAATATCTACTCCCTCGACTTACCTTGCTGTCATGCGTTGCCTCGTTCTCTCCCATCCTAGGCGTCATGATCAGCCTCACCGCCCCTTCCCAGTCCTCCTTCAGCATCGCCAGGCCCACCTCGCTGGTCGGCGCCCCCCCTGACCCGAACCTCTGAAGACCGAAATAGTTTATAAACCCGCGCTCCCGAACCCACGCACACCGGCGGTCGATCGTCTCTTGCAGCTTCACCCCCTTCTCCAAAATCCTCCCCTCTAGCTCCTCCCGTGACTTGCCGTCCCCGCCCACTGACGCGCCTCCTTCAGTGACCGCAGAAACTTCCGTAGAATTTTCCGCGGCTCGGTGGTCACCACCGGTGGATTCGTCGCCGGGCAGCGTGAGGTTTCTGAGTACGATTCCGAACCGGTTCCCAGAAAGGTTCCCGAGCTTGAGCGGCTCCGACACGTACGAGAAGTTCCCAAGGAGGACGATGGGGCCCTGAGTTTCCAAACGGAAGCGAAGGGCGTGTGTGCGGACAAGGGTAGAGAAAATCAAGCAAAAAATCCGAAAATAAATATACACCTTGGTACCTGGTAAATAAAGCAAAAAAACAAATACACAAATACACAATCAAACCGTTTAATATTATAGTCTAATTCACTACGTACAACACGGCTGGACTAACTTACTTACTAACTACAGCGATTTAACTATTAATAGCAGACTACCCAGACTACCTAACTAACTACAGCACACTTGAAACAAATCATCCAACTTTATTTAGCATGCTGCGCTCGTGTCTTACATATCTTTCCGTCTTAGTTCGGACACGCCCCCTACCCTAGCCGCCCGGGCTTCTTCGTGTGGCCTACGCTGCAATCGTCCCTTTTTTTCTTCCAGCTACACGTTTTTCATCTCAAATCCAATCGTCCCTTTTTTTCTTCCAGGTACACGCTTTCCATCTCAAATCCAATCGCCCCTTTTTTTCTGCACGTTTTCCATCTCAAATCCAATCGTCACTTTTTTTCTACACGTTTTCTATATTATCTCAAATCCAATCGTCACTTTTTTTTTACACGTTTTCTCTCTATTATGATAAACCCCGCAGAGGTTACATGTTACAGGTTACATCAGTCTAACCCCTTTAGCCCTGCACCCACAGGTACACACGTACACGCTATTCAATACATGAATCTGGCGTTGGACTCTTTTTTCGCAGTTGAAAGGGCTAACTAACCTCTTACGGGACTTGATGAACTTGATTATAGTATAGGGATGATTATCATATAGGGGAAAAAACGACCAAAGTAAATGGCGCATACAGCGTCCGCCACCGAAGCAACCAAGCAGTGCGATACTGCTGCTGGGTAGGGCAAAAGGGCTGCGCCCACAGCGCAACGACAGGAGCTCTAAACCTGTACGACAGGAGCTGATACTGGCGCTGGTGCACGGCCATTCTTGACGGTTGCTAAAATCGCACTTCTCGTGTTTTCGGTCGCTATACCTATTATTAATAATAGTGTTCAATATAGTGTGTCGATTTACCTGATCAGTGGATCACGTTATAATAGGGTGTGGATCGTGGCCCAGTTACTTTTTGGTGCTTGTTTTTGTCCGCTATACCGGCCCCGCCCTGGCATAGTTCGGGGTACCACTATTAATAGTACCTATTAACAGTTTTCATCCTTTTGGGGCTGGTATAACATACCAGGTACACTATGATGTGATGATGCTTACGATGTGTTTTTACTTGCCGGAACACTTGCGCGATGGCAATTTTTTTTCCTTTAGTTTTCAAGATTTTTTT
This sequence comes from Alaria marginata, assembly GCA_037833945.1. Classification (NCBI taxonomy): domain Eukaryota; class Phaeophyceae; order Laminariales; family Alariaceae; genus Alaria; species Alaria marginata. The sequence goes on from JBBMKB010091085.1 coordinate 3,240, forward strand.
CGTGTTTCTCCAAATTTCGGCTTGTGACAGACACCCCCCGGGATGTCAAACCAACCAAATCCATCCATCCATCCATCCATCCATCCATCCATCCCGAAGGCAAGGGGAAGCTTGTACATATTACTATCAACCCTTTTGAGGCCCGTTTATATCGACCAAAAACAAGAGATATGCGATATTATCAACCGTCCAGGAAGTGCCTGAAGCAGTACGAGTATCATAATGCCGTGCGTGTGTTGTATACCTCCTACCGTTGCGCTTTGAACACACATTCTAGCAGGCGTCCCCGGCTTCTTCGTGTGACCGATTCTCGAATCGTCCATTTATTTCGTCAATCTTGCCCTCTGAAGCCCCAAAGGGGTTAACGGTATCGACCAAAAAACATCATCTTATCAACCGGCTACAGGAAGAGCCGGCTAATGAGCATTAATCCGTATAATAACACCCTTCAATTATTATTTCAAAGGCACCTCACATGAGGAGCTAGCTCTACACCCCACCCAAAAAAAAGCAATTTCGAGAAAAACGCAAGCGCAACCCGATGAACTAACTATCCCATGGCCTAGGCATACAAACATGTATATCGCAAAAAAACAAGAATGACACTCCGACGATTTTGGGTTAAGGGGCAGCCGCGTCACTCAGAAACCATTTTAGCCAAAAAGTGCTGTACTAATACTATTAATAGTATTACTATTACGGGGGACCATAGTATACAGGACCAAATGTTGTTAGTAAAAATAGGGAAATGTATAGGTTTTTGTCTCTACCGTAGATCCTATTTACTATGGTACAATGGTCCCCCGTATTATTAATAATAGTACCTCTAGTCGTAAAGCAACACGCATCTGCAGGTGTGGTATAACGCTTGACTTCTATGTACGTCCACAGCTGTCGTTTATACATTTTTCATAATAACGCTTGACTTCTACCTCGTGTTCCGGGCACCCTCCCTACCCTCCCTACCCAACAGCCCGGTTGCTTCTTGTGGGCGATTCTGTAATCTAGTAATCTAGTAATCTAGTAATCTCTAGTAAGGTCATTTCCCACGTGAAGCCACAAAGACGCTAACCCTTTTAGAACCTCAGAACCACCCCCAATACTAATTTGAAGTACTTTGTCCCCAAAAACGGGTTTCTAGTTGTAAAGAGGCAAGTGCTATGTCCCCAAAAACGGGTTTCTAGTTGTAAAGAGGCAAGTGCTATACAACGGTCCGGGCAACGTTTTCGAGACCGCGGGGGCGGCGGCGGCGGCTGACCTGGAAGGAGCCTAGAGGGCGGTTGAACGTGCTGAGCTCTTGGATGCTCTTCCTCTTCACTGTGCACCACTGCGACGTGACGCCTCGCTTGTCCTTCGTGCCTGCATACCCCACAATCTTCCCGGAAAAGCGGAAGTGCTTGGACATGCGGCTAACTGCTCCCATCTGCGCGGATAGGTTAGAGCAGATTGAGTTAGGTTGGTTAGGATAGGCTAGATAAGGTGAGGGTTGAGTTACGTTAGTTTAGTTTTGGTTAGGTTGGAGAAGATTAGGCTAGGTTGGTTAGGATAGGTTAGGTAATATTAGGGTTGAGTTAGGTTAGTTTAGTTTAGGTTAGGGCAGATTAAGTTAGGTCAGGTTAAGTTATAGGGGCAACACCAACGGCACCTAGATCATTTCTTCCAGCCCCGAGGCACACCCGTACGCAAGAATAACGGGGGTGTCATCTTCTATGCCTCGCTTTGAAAATTCCCTGAGGACTCCAAAGGGAGAAGGGCTGAATGAACAAATCAAGATTCACCCAAAAGTAATATTAGTACTATTAATACTACTGTAGTATTAGGTAAGTTAACAAATCTGCCCACGACAAAGCCAACAACCCTTTACCTTCAACCGCAAGTACTCACAACATACAACCCCCGACGCCGCTGAACGAGGGCTGTACACGACATGGCCCAGCTTTGGTCAAAATGGTTGAAATAAAACTTGGCTTAAAACCCTAACCCTAACCAAACCACGACCGCCTGAGAAAAACTATTGAAACATGAAGCGGTAAAACCAAGAGTTAGTGTGGACTATCAACCATCTTCTCGAAGCTGGGCCAAGTCGTAAAAAAACTGCGGCGTCCCTTTACCCTTAACCGCAAGCAATCCCAACATACAAAACCCCCGACCCCGTCCAACACCACCGCGCACGCCGCCCAACCCACCGTATCGCTGTTCTCCTTGTACAGCACGAAGCGGCAGAACTCGGGCCTGTCCACAGGCCACGCCCAGCGTCCCTCCCCGCCCGCGAGGTCTCCCCTCCTCCGTTTGTTGCCGCCTTTGCGCCAGTCCGGCTTCATCTTCAGCTGGACACACTTCGGCCCGTTAGGGTCCGCTTTGGGCACCGCTTCGACCTTCTTCACCTCATCGCCACTTTTTTCGCCACCGTTTTTGCCCCCGCTTTTTTCCTGGACCGGTTCAGCAGAAGAAGGCTTGGCTGCGTCTGCATCCACTGCGTCGGTGCCGCTACTGGTGGGAGCATCCGCCTTGTCGGCGCTTTCAGCGCTTGGCGCGGCAGCCGAAGTGGGAGCGACACCCTCAGAAGTAGCTTCGGGGGTTTCCACGGAAGCAGGCGGTACCGCCGCGGGTTCGTCGACGGTTTCCGCGAGAAGGTATCTGCTGAGGTTTTTCTTGAGGAGGTTGTATATCTAAGGAGGCAGCACCATCACGGGGGGGGGGGGGGGAGAGGGGGGCGTGAGAACGAGAGGACAATGAAAGTGCTGCTTGCCTGCAGCTGCAATAACGCAATCAAAAACACTGCGGTAGGGGTGCACGATTTTTTTTCTGAGGCTGCTGACTCGCGGAGCAACCTACCTCACCCAATCACTGAGTTTGAGAAACTGTACGCTTAGACCGATGAACAATCAAACAATCAAACAATCAAACAATCCCTAGGTATACAAGGAATCATGCAACAACAACAAAAAACTGCGATTCCAATTATGTTGGCTAGCTTCTCAGTTGATAGGTTAGAAGCCCCGTCATTCCATCGGAGCTTTTTTGGCCAAAAAGCGCCACTCCTATCGCAGCACACGTCAGCAGCCATTACAGCAGTAGTGGTCCCTCTATAGTGCCGGTGTGCGCCAACCGGAAATACCGGCACTATAGCGGCAACCGGCACTATTCCGCACGCTACTACTATAGGCTATTCTCGTATGTGCCAAGCGATTTTACGAGCACTACTGCGGCAACCGGCACAACTCAACCGGCCCTATAGAGGGACATCTACTGTACATCCTCGCGTCAGTGACCCGAAAAGAGCCTCAAGACAATCCGCATAATAATCGCAGCAGCAGCAGCAGCAGCAGTAGCAGCAGCAGTAGCAGCAGCAGTAGCAGAAGTCGGTCCCTAGGTCCGTGCTGCCCCGTTTCTCAACCCCTCGGACTCTGGGGCAGCACCCACGTTTTGGGGAACAAAACTACTTAAAAATAGTGTGGAACAATTTTCGCCGATTTATACCAGGGTATGTAGGACTATAGTTTCCATGCACAGATTGACTAAAGACTGACTGACCGTCTTCGTGCCACCCTGTTGACCCTGCTGGTACTAGCTACTGTAGTCTAAAGGGGAGTCGCCGACCTATATCCTTGATGAGGACATATCCTTGATGAGGACATATCCTTGATGAGGACATATCCTTGATGAGGACATACACACCCCCGTAACACACATCACACACAGCTTGCAAATATGAGCTTTGACAAAATCCTCGATCTCACAGCTGTAGTGTTTGCTTCAATTTTTAATAACATACCCACCCGCCATAAGTTGAGTATTCTTCTAGAAAAACCTGGCAAGATAAAAGGGATACATGCTACTTCTGTGACAGATTTGAAGCATGGACGAACATGCAAACCGCAAAAAAAAAACTCAACAGAAGTTGGAACCCGCGCGGGGAAAAAGGTTTTCACTGGCGTGGCCGGCATGTTTGAAATAGCGGTGCGTGTAAGCGCCTTACCTGTGTCCGGGTGGTCTTGTCGGAGGACGGTAGCGTAAGAGTTCGCTTGTCCCTGCCCCGCACGTAAAGGCCTTCCAACACAAAAGCCTCCACCTGACAAAACCCGGGGATGAAGGGGAGGGTTTAAGGTTTCAGTGCGTGCGAGAGCAAACTTACCAAGAACCCGGCCGACGTTGCCAATACCAATAATAATATTACAATTCGCACATTATTTTATTAACGGTACAGTAGTAATGATGGTCATGATGTTAATACTTTCACCTATAATACCTACATTTTGATAGTGCATTATTACTATTTCTACCTTATTGCACACTGCTGTGCTCCTCCGAGAGAAGGCGGACTCGCTTTGGAGACAAGAGCGTAATCCAACGTCAACTTTCAACGTTATCAAATTCTACCACGATATGCCTGAAAATACATCACCAATCGACTGCTATTGATAGCACCAGTTGTCACACAGTGGTGATGATTACTATTAATACAAGTACGGTTAACTGGGGACGAAAGACGGGTACCCCCGACCCGAGACGCCTCTGCGAGCTCCATACCTCAACACCTTAAACGTTGTCTTACTTATCATATTCATAGTACCGGGGCGGAGAAGGGAAGGCAGCTACTGTGACCAAGGCTTGTCCAGACGGTCGCTCAGGGTAAAACCTCTAACGGGTTGAGCTGGAGAGTAAAAGAGATGATAGAAACAAATAAATACCAGGTATACACCTGTACCTGGTACCTGGTATACAAGGTTCCCCTTCGGGATGAAATATGTGGTTCGCTTCAGATCCGGGGGGCGTCACAAGTAGCTATATGGATATATGATACGTAGCCGCAAGCTGAAAAGGGGGGGGGGGTACAAAAAACTCTTTAAAATATATATATATATATAGCCATCACGCAAGTAACATAACATTATAACATCAACCAGCCCAGACGAGTCTATAGCTTAGTTTATATATAGTATAGCGACCTGAACAACGACAAGTACGGGCTTATCAACCCTCTACTAATAGCAGGAGGAGGGTGCAGAAGTAGGAGTTAGTGTTTTTTGTGTGCTTTCGTCCCATTTATTCTGGGCGCCAGATGTTTTGACGCACCAGCCGGTGTCACACAGGGGGAAGGTAAACACAGAAGAGTTCTCTCCACCTTTCCTCCTGCGGTTTTTGCCTTAGTTTTTATCGATAGAGGGGTTCAGCCGTCCCTTTCCCTCGTCAACATTTTAAGTCGAATTTTGTGTACTCACGAATAAAGTATTGCTTTCCACGCTAATTGCGATTTTTCCACTCCCGAGAGATTCGAACCCACAACATAGCCTTCAGAACGTGGTCGAGGTTACCAACTGAGCCACTGGGGACGCCAGGTCTATATATAGTATAGCGACCTGAACAACGACAAGGTTTGTCAACCCTCTACTAATAGCAGGAGCAGGGTGCAGCAGTAGGAGTAAGAATCACCGTGCTGCGGGCGTCGGGAACAGCCCCTTACGTTGCACTCCGGAGACAACGTTTAGCCCAACAGTAGTATTGCATTTCTTCCGTTTGGCCGATGCCTTACTATTAATGCTATATTAATGCTCATTTTCCAATCTCCATTTTTTTTGTTGTTGTCCCTCTGCAGCCCCAGACGGGTTAATGGGTGGCACTCGCAACGCCTGTGGGCTGCAAGAGACGCCAAGGCGCCTGGACCCAAAACACAATATCTGCAGGCATGCGCTGTATGCGCGGTATGACCAGTTTCGATTTGCACGAGGAGCATCACTAGGGTTAACTTGAACTCGTTTTCACCAAAACAACGGCGAGCTATAATACGAGCGCATACACGGTACATCACGCCCGGGGTGGGCCAAAGGGCAATCACGCGACCCCACCCCCCACCCCCCACCCCCTAGCCCAGCTGACCTTGGCCGTGACCTCCTCCCCGAGCACCGGCAGCAGCATCTGAGCACCGCCCGTGACGAGTGGCTTCGCTTCCTCCTCCTCCCCTTTCTTTCTGGCTTCCTCCTCTTCCATCCTTCTAGCTTCCTCCTCCTTCTTTCTAGCCTCTTCTTCTTCCTCCTTGCTGACACCACTAGCAGCGGCCTCCTCAATTCCCCCCTCCTTCTCCCCTAGGCCTTCCTCCGGACCCCCCCCCCCGCTCACAACCGCCTGCCCCGTCGCCCCCCCCTCCCCCCCGCCTCCTTCTGTCAAACCTGTCTCCGCGACCGCCGAGGTCTGGGCGGGTGGTGCGCTGGTGGGATGCTGCCTTGGTGCATTAGGCCGGCGGTCAGGGCGTGATTGATTGATAGGCCGAAGAAGTCCAGGAAAATCCGTTCCTATGCACACGTCCCCATCAGGACCAACCTTGGTTCACATACGTGCATGGTGTCAAGAGTTGTTAAGTAAGGAGGGGGAATGTTAGGGTGGGGGGAGGGGGGGTCAGTGGAGGGTTAGGGTTGGACATGGGGCGATGGCTCCGCTGGTGAAAGGGAAAGCTGCTAGCTCGCGGGTGGCGTCGATAATTTGTGATCCTTTCGCATCGGCGGTTGAAGTTTGCCTTGGAGGGGCATCACCTTGTGCGGGTTCTCGACTCAGTTCTCCGCATCGGCTCTTTTTTAGTTTCGGAGCGCTCGAACCCACGACTTTCATGCCAAACATCGGAGTAGAAACAAATCTCCCGAAACCTCTGCCTGTTGTCCTGTAATCTGCAACTGTTTCTGCTGTACGAAGCAACGCCGCTTTCACCACAGCATCCGCACAAGCCGCGGTGTACACCTCAACTTCTACCCATCTGGAGCAGCCCTTCCGCTGTTGCACGCCAATATCGAACTCACCTCGCCACGCACATATTTTATGTTCGTGTAGCGATTTCTATCTATCAACAATATACTACCCGATACATTGACATGTTTTTTTTTACTCGTGTTTATTCCATCGGGACGGTTTTTTTATGTGACCATGGGCTGGATTTGAGGGAGGTTAGTTCATGTGAGAACATCACCATCACCACCATCATCATCATCATCATCAGCATCATCAGCATCATCACCACCACCACCATCATCCTCACCATCATCATCATCACCATCATAATCGTCATCACCATCATAATCGTCATCACCATCATGATCGTCATCATCATCATCACCACCACCATCACCATCATGATCGTCATCATCATCATCACCACCACCATCACCATCACCATCACCATCACCATCATCATCATCATCATCAATAGGATCTTCACCATCACCATCACCATCATAATCGTCATCATCATCATCAATCAAACCACGAAGAGATACGGGCTACACGTATCCTGGCCAGAAAAACAAGAAACACATTCACCTCGTGCACGATGAAGTCCGAGTAACGTTGCTTCAGCACCCCAGAAAAGCTAGTGTCGCTCTCCGACAAAAAGTGGGTAATGCCCACCGTTGGTTCCGTGGCCCTCTTGCCTGAGAGACAAGAGAAGCACGAGTTAGGAGATGCGCCAGGCAGCGCATCGAATCTACACATCACTCCTGCACATATCACACCATCTACTTGAACAGGGAGTGATTTTCCTTTTGCCGATTCCAGGTGGACCTTTTTGGAGTTGAAGATGCATCAACATGTTTGCCGATTTCCGATCTCAGATGGACAGTTTAGTACATGAAGCTGCATCAACATGTCGCGCACAACCTCACATTCGACCAACACATTCGATATGATACCCGAATACAATACGGCGTTGTTCAAGGCCATCATTCGTCGTTGTTTTCCAAGATATAATAGGAGATTGGAGATGGACGATATTCTTGGACACATCCGGTCATTTTTATCATTTGAAATACGAACATCAGCCCCATACACCGCCCAGCTACGATACACCAGTCGCCATATACAGCCTATTGGATAGTCAACCATCTCCTCCCGCTCCCCGGTGGTCCATGATGCCGTCCACGTCTCTCACCCATGAGCGCCAAGGTTTCCTCGGTGGGTTCAGCAGGTCTGCGGTCAGTCCAGTCAGGGAAACAAGGAGAGGGGGGGGGGGGGGGGGGGGGGGGGGGGGGGGGGGGGGGGGGGGGGGGGGGGGGGGGGGGGGGGG
>JBBMKB010091096.1:0-11284 GCA_037833945.1 Alaria marginata
TCACCAACCATCCCACCCACCCACCCACCCACCCACCCACTCACCCACCGGCCCACCCACGCCGAACACGAAATTTACGAGAAAATATCAACACTACAGTAATTTGAACATAGAAATGCCCCCCCTAATATTGAGTAAAAACCACCGAGCCACCCACCCACGCACCAACGTATCCATGCACCACACTAAATTTAGGACAAAGTCATGCACACTATTTTAAACATGAAAATACCGGAACGTTTTCGGAGACAAAACCACTCATTTACCCATTCACCCACCCACCCACCAACCGCCCCCTCCACCCACCCACCCACCCACCGAAGATACTGATTTCAAGACAAAAATCTCACTCTAAAATGAATACAGGTCTGTCGTTTTACCACCAAAAGTAAAAGAAACTAAATGCTAAAACTCGAGTCAGAATCGAAAAACACCCCAAAATGAATGAGACAGCCGTTCCTACTCTAAATCGAAGATAAACAGTTCCGAAAAAAGAAAAAGAAAGTAACAAAAAGCAAAAAAACAAACAAAAGAGAAAGGACTCGAGGCTGCCCGGTTTACTGCTGCCGTACGTGCTGCTGTAATCGACTGCCCGCTGCAGTATCCACCGCTGCTGTGTGATACCATACCGTTACCTGGTACCTTTGCTTGGTGGATGTTGAGTGTGTTTTGCACCTAACTACTGCTATTAATACCACTACCACTGATGATGTACTGCTCATGCGGCTGCTGCTTATGTAGTACCTACTGGTATATTGTAACTGTACGTACGTACCGGTCTTTCGACTTTGCTTCTGTTTCGCTTTGTTTTTGTTTGTTTTGTATATTTTGTTTTTTATCTTCCATAGAATGCGTATGCCGTGTCTATCGTACCCCGTGTGATGACATGGCATTGCATTGTCTACTGTGCTTACTCTATAAAAAATGTATATATATTCCTTGTGGCGTAGTTTTGTTTCCACAGAACTTGTATCTCTGTAGAATAGAAGAATCGGCACGGACACTGGTTGTGCTGGATGTCGACGGGTAGAAAAAACGGGATGTTGTGAAGAACACACACACCGGTACGTAGTTACTGCTGCTGCATGTACCGCTGCTATTCCTACTGACTACTGTACGTATCATATGTGTCTATACCTATTATTACTAGTAGTACTACTACCTCTACTACTCCTACTGTGGTGTGCACATCACACAGCAAGAAGGAAGGAGCTGTTCGTTACATTGTCAAAGATCGCAATCGACGCGATCGTCCGCGCGCTCCTTCGCATCGCCGGTTCGACCCGCCGATCGCGCGCGCGCCGGTCGACCGTTTGTTTTATGTCGTCTGTGTGCCTTTCTTTGTGCATGTACGAGGTATGTAGGTGTGTTTACTGTGTGCTTGCTGGCTATACGTACGCACCGAGACCTACTCTGTACTGCTTTCGCTGCCTGTATATATGTAACGCTTCTGTTGTAACTGCTGCCCTCTGTATGTACCTACTCCTACTGGTGGTGGTGTGTATACGCCACACAGCAGGCAGTAGCGGTTATGGTTACCATCAGTTCTCGCTGGCTCGGTCCATCGCGCGCGCGTGTATGTGCCTGTAGTACTTGCGCCATATAACAGCAAGGAAGGATTGGTTATGAATTGCATTGTCAAGAAAGTGCGATCGAAGTAATCGTCCGCCCGCTCCTTCGCATGGCTCGGTCCATTTGTCGATACCAAACACGCGGCCGACGGGAGGCGAGCGCGCGATCGACCGGTCGAGCATCGTCGCTCGGCCGATCAACTGATCGCTGGATCGCTCGACCTCGTCGCTTGGTGGTTAGACCTGGCGTCCTCAGTTGCTCAGTGAGTAACCTCCTAAACCTTCTGACGGCTATGTTGCGGGTTCGAATCTCTCCGGAGTAAACAATTTGCAATTGGCGTGGAAAGCGATACTTTATTCGTGATTAAATAAAATTCGACTTAAAATGTTGACGCTGGAAAGGGACGGCTGAAACCCTCTCGCGGCAATAATTAAGGCAAGCACCGCAGGAGGAAAGGTGGAGAGAAATCTACTGTGTTTACCTTCCCCCTGTGTGACCCCGGCTGGTGCGTCAAAAACATCTGGCGCCCATGATAAATGGGACGAAAACACACACACAGTTAGGTGTGAGGCCTTCGGCCGCCATCATCGCTCGCCCCGACGTTTTGACGGTCGCGCGACCGTCACTGTTGTGTCACACTAAGAAGTCTTTGCAGCAGTGAATATCGTATCAATTAACGTGAAACCGCAAAAGTTGATTAAGTCAACGTCGGTTTTGCCTATTTCATAGTCTACTGTAGAACATGACTACAATCTGTTAAGTGGATCTAGCTTCGATTGTGCGGGACAGCCGACGTTAGATCACCCACACACACCCCACACACGCCACAGAGGCGAGCACACCAAACACGCATAGCACGTCATATCTCGCCAGTTCTACACAACAACTCTTCGACATAAGCGAAGATGTTGTTTGTGCCGATGATGCCGATGCGTCCAACGACGATCGTACCGGCAAAGGCGAGCAACTCTATGTTGATTCGGACCCCGACTTGGACGACTAAAACAAATGCGCTGACTCCGAGTCAACGAAAAGGGATATCGTAGAAACAGGCGATCCCGGCGACCACGGTTCCACCTTCGGCAAGCGTCCGTCGCGTAAAAAGGAAAACTTCGTCTGGCAGTACTTGAAGACGAACGACCGCAACCCCAGATCGGTCATCTGTGCCCCCTGCGCCCCGTACAAGACCCTGAAAACTGGCAGTGCCCACAGTGGGTTTCCGTTCTCTCCCCCCGGTACAGCCCTTGAGTTACAACACGCTGTATTGGTATTAAAGCGGGGGGTTTGAGTCGTGTCATGTGGACTAACAATGAGGGCGACTGTTCCTTGCACTCGTCGGACGATGGTAGCCGTGACGGTGATTTTAGGAGCTCCGGGAGCATGGGGTGTGCGAGTTTCTGGTTGTAGTTCCTTTGATGCAGCCTGTCGTCGTGTTGCGACATAATACCCGACCGCAAGCTCGCACGGTTATTAGCTCCATCACAGGGTTGTACCTCTTGCAATGCGGCGTTATGGCCTTATAACGAGGTACGAGAGAAACTATAGCCTCATTCTCGGCTATTTAGAAAAGCCGCGACTTCGATCCCTTTCGATTTCCTGGATGTTTTGTCAACATCATGTGATGACCATGTGACCTGAATTAACGACTATTCAGGGTAGGCTAATGTCATAGAGTGCTGTACCTTAATGTATAGCCTAGCGATTGGCGTGAAACCAAGTCACAGTTGATGAAAAGCAACGTCATAGACTTACAAAGGCCTATATCGTATGTCACGTCAAGGCCGTCATCATCGTCAGGGGATAAAAAAAGCGACGGTGATGCTCAAAGCTGGAGCACCCCATCGTCACTGTTATATTGGGATTTGACATTTGTAGTATATCGGCCCTGAGGCCGACATGTAAGCTTCCAACCAAGAAGTAAGAAAATACACCATGAGCTTTAAAGAGACGGACTACCAACGCCGTCACTCCTGCGTTTTCGGTGGTATCATTTCGGCACATGAGTATTTCCCTATGACAAGGCTCTACCAATGACTGCAACAACCACAAACAATTAACAACAACCAACCCAACCCATACTCACTCTCCACGTTCAAAGATGCCGAAGTCCGATCAATAAAGACTTGACTCATCATCTCAGTGCGCTAGAGTTCCGGGCATTGGAGTATTGTATTTTGAATTTGAGGGAACGTCGTTCCCTTCCTCCCTGCATCTATGTCTACGGTCTATGGTCTCTGTACCGGTCAATAAACAGCTAAAGTCAACGCGACTTCTGTCAACGAGAGCCGTAAGCCAGCGCGGAACGAACGTGCCGTGAGAACTATATATGGTTGGCCCTCGTGAGGTTTACCTCAAAATTTCTCTCGACCAGCTGGGTTTAACACAATAATTTTGCCTGTGATCTCCGAACACATTATAAATATACAGAAGGAATATCTTCACAACAAAACCTCCCAAATATTTTGGTTTGACGACGTCGCCATTGCACACTACCCTCGACCAATTGTACCCGTCCGTTAGCAGGCGGCCTACTCTGTCAAGCAACTAATTGTAGCTTGGGTCCTGAACAGTGCCCTCCTGCAGTACACTTCGAACGACCTACGTACAACAGGAAGCACGAGTTCCACTTTCAACCGAGCCTGTTCTCGTCCTTCCGCCCCCGTGGATCGTGGAAGTAACCGTGGACGAGTGGGGAAGCATAAACTACCAAGCAGGTGCGATGACAATATGGTACTCTCTCGAAGACCGCCGTGCACACTGTGTAAACCGTTTTCATACTCGACAGCAAAGTGTACTGTCGTAGCTCCTTGAACGAAAAACGTTCGCGATCTGTCGTTGTCGTGTGTTTGTAATGGCAGGGGTTTTGCGCAGCACATATAGTTGCTGTTGTGGATATATTGTCCGTTGCCATCGGTGTCAATGTCAAACCACGAACACACAGGAAGGTCTCATCGGTTGTTCGTAGAGATAGAGTGTCGCACCTCACACGTTTATGAAGACGTCGACAATGGACCATACCGGGGAGTTGACTGTGACAATAGACCATGAAATGGTCGGTGAAGCGGAATAGTTTGTAGTATGCCGGGTGTTGTCGCTTTCCGGACCCAACGCCCTTGGTTTCCCAAAAGACAGATCTATGGAAACTCAGAAGTATGCTCTCGGTGGGTTGTTCACATATACATGATATTTAGCCAAAGATTAACAAAGCCAGCTTGACGTTTCCCACTTTCGACGTTTCAGGTACCCGACCGGAAGCTCGATACAACCGACGACGTGTGCATCCGCGATTCCACCGGCCTCATGAAATTTTCACTTCACTCGAGCTATGTTGCCTTCATGTTACTTAGCACGGTAATAGGGAATATGGTCTCCGCAGAATTATTGTATGCCGTGGCGGCACCGGTATCGGAGGACATGCCGTCGGTACGTGCATGGTCATCTCCAATATCAACAAACTCTACGTGCAGTGAATGGACTTCATGGGTACCGCCCCGATCAGATCCCGCTTTGGTGATGCAAGTGGTGACTAAAGACTACTTGGACCTGGAGCGGAACTTTGTGCGGCTTATGGAACTGAACTCGGTCTTCACTCGCCACCACATGTACCTCATGTGCATGGATGATGTGTCCGTTAACATTTTCGCATCGCTGGGTATCCGCTGCGTGCCGTTGAGCACGCTCAAGTTCAACACGGTTCGCGACTTGTGGAGAATGAGAATCCGAGCCCTGTCGTGTCTAGTATTGGAGGGGTATAATGTCATCATGTCCGATTCAGACGCTCTGTGGCTCGGAGATCCCATGGAATACTTCAACTTGCCCGATGTTATAAACAGCAGCGTGGTATCTTCGCGTGGGCACTTCCCAACTTACTTAAGCAAGAGGTGGGGAGCGACCATGTGTTTGGGGTTTATTTTTTTTCGAGCGACAGGTTCAGCAATGGACGAGTTACAGAAGTACATCGAACAGCTTGTATTGCGGATTGGAGATGATCAAATCGCAACCAACAAAGCCGTTGATCGGCTTGGAATTACGTGGGATCAAGACAGCGACATGCGCTTTTTAGGCAGTACCGGCTTGGGGAGGGGAACCATCCAAACACTTCGTGGCGATGACGGACCATTCGTTGTGACGTTGCTCCCACACGTCGCATTCACGCGAAGATGCGATAACACCCCGATATCAAACGAGACCGTGGTGGCACACTGCCATTCACAAAGGAAGGTGGGCAAAAGGGTCTCCTGGATGCAAGAAGAACATCTTTGGTTAAAGGATAGTAGCGCTTCTTGGACGTGACTGAAGGCCGCCGACAGTACAACCCAACGCTGAAGTAGTTTCGAGATTCCAGTCTGTCAGGCGATATGGTAAAATGTTCTGTTGCCTCTATCGGTTGAGATACTTCAAACGAAATCGTTTTACTTGTGCGTATCGCCACCCATACTATATCAGTGGGACGACGGAAACATTCACGGACATCGGTGACTATACGACAAACAGAGTTCAGGTTCTGACGTTGACTCAGGAGAAGAGTTAACGACCGAGTAGAGCTGTTATTCTCTTCACAAACAAAAGTAAGGCTGGCGGCGTGATCATTTTACAAGCTGGACAGTAAAACGGTCCAACACACCTTTTCGTTTTTTTTCGCCGAAAACCAATCCCCATGATTGTACTCCAAACTCTTGATGCTTGACAGGCATGAGTGACACACGTCGATAGCAATGTTTCGCCGTTGGGAGAGCATGTGATGTAGATGACAAACCAGGCCCGTCCGGACGTCGTCACCACCGTGCAACCGGTAGCGTTTTACTCTATATTGCCAGCGTTCTTGCACCGGCAGGCGGCGTGGCAGATCCTAAGGTCTTAAACCACCAGTAGTTGCGATTTTTCATTCAACAGCGCTATGGGTAGAATAGTACACATTGAGTTGGATGTGGATGCAGTCGACACACACAAAGCGACTGACCGGAGGTTTACGTCTGGTGGAGTTCTGATGCGTGTTGGTGCCTGAGCAGTAATTGGATTAATGACCGAGATAGGCGCTACGCTTTCTTGAAGGCATCCGGAGCATGTGTCAATGGCGACAGGCAGTCGAGAGATTTTGATGCAGTATGTCTGGGGATGTATGTTCCGCACCGCGGTGTTCGATGTGCTAGGTTAAGGACGATGCCATGAAGGCCATATGTGTATCGAACAGCACAATGACTACTCTCAACAGTACGTGCCTGGAGTTCTTCCTTTCCTCGGTTGGGAGCGTGTTTGAAACAAACTAATTGAGATCGTCCACGAACCGTTGAAAGAGCAGCATGGTGAGGTTTACACTAAACACTTGGACACGAAAGCGTTTCAATTTCACCATGAATATGTGTAGAACTTGTGGTGATTTCCTATGTTTCGTTTGCCAGATGTTGTTGAGTATTTCTTAATATTTGGTTCGCGAGAACGGAGAGAAAGCAGTGGGGGAAATTTAAAAGGTGTTGGGAGGTGCCCATTCGTCGACTCAAGTATATTCCGTCAGTAGGTGGTACCGATGAACGTGATAAATCACGACGCGCGCTCGTAAATATATTTAGTAAGGGGGATAGACTACCTCCTTGCAGGTCAATTTAGTACCTGGTATGTCGTCGGTAGTTGAGGTCAGTCACGTGGGTTTGTTGCTCGAACACAGAGGAAGATAAGCTTTTATTTCAGATCACGCGCCGTTGGAGACTAAATACCCCGTGGCGAGTCCACCACGGTATGGCTCGTTATGTGGCATGAACGCGTTCCTAGATAAACCAAACCGTTCCACGTTCCCAGTGACACAGGTAGTTCCCCGACGTTCCTAGGTAATCTCATAACACGCTTTGTGAAATCACCACTTGCACACAACGTGCAGTTGTACCACATTAAACTAACGATGCTACTTTCACGAACCTATACGGAAGCGTGCGTTCTTCTTTACACTGTCATGGGGTATGTCTACCAGTGGGGCTGCAATAGTGTAAGCTCAGTTGGTTCCTCGATCTGGTATATTTGGTGTGCGCAATGTGGTAGAGCTTTGGTCATGCTTGCAGTGTATGTTAGACAGGGGGTCTTTGTTTTCCGGTGGTGGGACCTTACGGTAGTAGACTGTGATAATGATATTTTCGAAGGTTTTGCCGGCATGCTCACTCTCGTTTCTTGGAAAAAAAAACTTCGCTTCGTAATTATGGAGCCCCTCCGGACGTTTGGGTTGTGTATTTTTGTTGTTGCTTTTTGAGTATTAAATATTATTCATGAGAATCTACACTAGTTTTAGTATGTAGCATTTTAAAGGTGGGAAACATGCCTTACGGGAAAATGTAATACCTCCTCAACCACATCTCCGTTTCGTCAGAATGGGATATGTGAAGAAAGTATACCAGGTATATTGACAGTATCCTGATGTAGTCTGCACCACTTCTAGATCCCTCGGACGCATTCATCACACCTAACAACGCATCAGAGGCTACCGCTGTTAATATTTACACTGCCATTTATTAGTCACCCGAAAAACGTATTAGTTCTCGCGCCACCGATAACATTTGTCATTGAAACTCATCGACAATGCCAACCACTGGCATGTCTACCGATGCTAACCTCTAACGGCACATCGCATTGCTAACCGCGCACAAGCGCCGCATTGTTGTTGTACGGGTTATTGGTTGTAGAAGTCCCGCATTTCTGGCATATATTTACGGGACGCGAACGCAAAGAGGCGTACCAGGTACGTTTTAGCCATACACCGGTAGTTCAAACAAGAGTTCGGGATGAACAAAAGAAATATTAATATACTTCGTATACCAGGTAATATGCCGTGGAAACGAATCTTTGGTTATGGAAGTGTGACGCTTTTCGTGAGGCGTGTTTCAAAGGCCACAATTATACTGGTAATAATATACATACGTTCTGGCTTACATCAAATGTGCTACATTTTGAGCCAAGAAATGGCCACGCCGTTTTGACGTTCGAGTCGCAAGTGATTTTTGTGCCGGGACAGGTTTTAATCAAGATTTTTCACACGGTATCTAATAATTGAGACAGGACGGGACGGGAGTGTTTTTCCGGCTTGCGCAGGTAAATGGTTGGAGAAGGGGCGGTTAAAATTGGGGATCCAAGTTGTTGGCGGTACAAGACGGGACGGGACAACGGGTGCCTAGTATATTTAATGGGACGGGAAGGTAAAGCACAATGGTGTGTTTGGTTCACGATGAGACGGAGCGGTAAGTAGGGTCTGTCACGACGGGACGGGACGGTGAACACAATTCATCACGACGGGTCGATCCATATAATATAACACGACGGGACGAGTCGGTTTAGGTGAATTTTTCACGACGGGACGGGACGGGACGGGACGGAGAATATAACTCTGCACGTTGGGACGGGACGATAAATACATTTTTTTACGACAGAACCTTTAAACCATGTCACGATGGAACAGAAGGGGACAAAAATACGTCATATGTGTATGTATTTTCCCCGACGGGACGGGACGATGAGATTGTTCTGTGTACTAACGTAACATTAATTCGAACTGAATAATAATAACTTGCATTCAACACCAAACGTAAGCACCACTACCCGACTGGTGATCACCATCAACACGACGACATCAAATACGCATTATGTGACAACGACAACTCGAAATTCATCCTATTGCAAAGAGTGTATCTCTTCGGTAATCCGTCCAGAGACTTTCAAACATACACGCTTTGGTTTTGCGATGTTCTTGAAGCGATGTTCTTAGAGACACTTTTGGTCATTACTCGAGTAACGTCTTGAAGCGGTTTTCGTGAGGGCATTTTCAGCCTTAAATCGAGAAACGTTTTGAGAATGTTTGGATCATACCTGGTATGTTGTTTAGGAATCTCACTCTACGCCCCGTATGATACAAGCACTAATCGTTCGTATTTGCCTCTCTCCCGACGATCACAGCTCGTCTTAAAGAGCAGCGGTGGTCGTGCGGCACGAGCACCCATCGCTCGCACACAAGCACGCATCCAGCCAGCACTCCATCTCCCACGTGACACAATCTCACCACGCCCCGCATGACACGAGCACACACCATTCGTACTGCTGAGTACGCCCTGTATGATACGAGTATTGTGATGAATGTTTGGGGTGATTTCTTGCGGGTACTTTCAGTCAACTTTCTTGTAATCTCACTCCTCACGAGTATCACTCCCCGTACGATACGGGCACGCATCGCTCGTCTCAGGAAATCAATAGGAAGCTGCTGCAGCAGCAGCAAATCTGGTTTGTCTACCCCACCCACATAGCACCCACACAGCGCCCACATCGTCCTTCCTTCCCCCCCCCTGCTTCTACCGTACGTACTGCTGACCACGTCCCGATTAATACGAACACATACCTCTCATACGCTGATCATGTGAACTACGAGCACACACCGCTCGTAAAAAACGTTTGTGTTCTTGGCTAATAGGGCGATGGCGTGGACTGGAGAGTTGTAGGTCGCATTTTTCAAACTGCCAACAAATGATTTTCAAGTTCCTGTTCACAAATACCACTTTTTGTTGGCGCATTCCATCCCCACCCTCGGTGGTACGGTACACACTGCTGTTGTTATTGGTGTGCATAGGTAGATATTGTGCGTACGTACGCACGTACATATGTGTGTGCTAAACGACGGATACTACGTACAAGTATGTTCTCACACGTATCTCTATCATACGTACGTACTACCACGACTGCCGCGATGCTTAGGACCACAACAAACAGGGTTCTCTTCGGAAGCAGCCAGGGATCCCCATCCCCTCCCCCTGGAAATCTATCATTTAAACAATTAACAAAAAATAATTAAAAACAGAAAGTAGAAGCATTACCCGACAAGTGATCCCCATCATTTCTGTTTTTCTTTTGGAACAATCCATGCAGTACTTCCTAGCCATGTATGCGGGGCCTTCAATTGCAAACCCATTTTCCTCCCACCTCCCCTACCTCCCATCCCCCGCCGCCCCTATAATCTATTCAGGCCTATCAACAATGCAGTAGCTCTTTTCCATAATGTCATATTAAACCGTTGCCAAACCGCCCTCCCCCTTTCCCCCCTGCCCTTTTGTTTTTCGTCTCTCCTCCCGTTTGAGCCATCCATTCACTAGCCCCTATTATTTCTACGATTCTAGCTCCCGTCATCCCCCCCCCCCTATGCTTCTTACCCCGCCACCTCCGTTATCTATTTACGCCTAGCACCATTTCCTGCAGTAGCTCCTGTACAGTTTTCAATCAAGAACTATCACGAATCTAAAACGATTACAACCCCCCCTTCCCGCTCGCCTGCGTTGTGTTTAACCGTTTCCCTCCACTTCAAGCCATCCACGAAGTAGCCCATATTCATTCTTCGACATTAACACCAGGTTCCCCCCCCCACCCCCCTCGTTGTTGGCTCCTCCGAATCTAACGACTATCCTTCCGAACCCGACCGCTATTGTATCCCTCCGAAAACACCTCCATTTTCCTGCGATATACAACAGAGCGGAGATTCGAGCGGGAACCTGAGCACCCGGAGCGACCCCTCCTACGCGAGGAGCTCTTGGAGCGCGAATGGGGGACATAAGCATTAGGGGAGCGGAGAGGAGGCAGTCAGGCAGTCGTGAAATTTTGTGATGGGTGCCACCGAACGAGCTAAGAGAGTGGTGGTTTTATGTTCGTTCTGTTTACCG
This sequence comes from Alaria marginata, assembly GCA_037833945.1. Lineage (NCBI taxonomy): Eukaryota > Phaeophyceae > Laminariales > Alariaceae > Alaria > Alaria marginata. Next base: position 11,247 of record JBBMKB010091096.1, read on the forward strand.
AGCTAAGAGAGAGGTGGTTTTCGTTCGTTCTGTGAAGG
>JBBMKB010091107.1:0-11284 GCA_037833945.1 Alaria marginata
CACGCACCGCATTATGATACTGTACTGCTGAAGCCTCTTCCTAGACAGTTAATAATGTCGCAAATCTCTCTTGCTTCTTCGATATAAACGGGCCTCAAAAGGGTTAAGATGCAATATGTTGTGCAGGATCTGTGTGAAGAGTACAGATCCAACCTGATCCAACACAGGAAATGTGATCATACAGATCATACGGCTCCAACCCGGAAATTTGATCTATAGTTTATGCAGATCATATAGACCAGGGATATATCTGCCCTGAATGCCATTAGATCATCAATGGAGATTGATCTGATCTGTCGGACGTGTGAAATATATTACAAAAATTAAAAATACACCGCAGCTGTGAGATCGAAAATTTGTACGATATCCGTCGGCCTTGGAGATCGCTGGACTAAAAAATTATGAAAAAGGTATAACATCAGCCGTCGACGTCGTATAGTCAACTAACTGAGGGTTTATTTTCGGATCGCCGGCAATAAAATCAAATATAAAATCGACATCCCCTTCGTGCTTTAACACCTTTTGAGGTCAACGTTTCTGTTCACGTTTTCCTCCATCATGCTCAGCTGGTATTCTTTCTTGGCGCCTCTGTCACACGAACATAACGTAAGCCACAGGCCACCCTTGTACGATTGCCTCAGTGCATATCCTTTTCGGACAACCCTCGACGAGGTCTGTTCAACGCCACCCCTTTTCGGCGCTAACATTTTTCTTGCTGCGGAGGTATCGAGCTCGAAAAGTCATATACAAGGTTCCCCTTCGGGATGGGGTTGACTTGACATCCCGGTGGCGTCGCAAGTCGAAAAAGAGGGACACAGACGTTCCAATGGTATGTATGAGCTACTGCTTTTTTTGCAGCCGCTGTATATGCTTCCGTGTACCTGGTTTGAGGTCCGAAGATGTGTGCTTGATTGTTACATTGGACGTAGTCTAATGATATGTATGAGCTATGATACTGCTTTTTCTGCTGCCGCTGCATATGCTTCGTGTACCTATAAGGTCCTAAGATATGTGTTTGATTGTTGCATAGAACGTAAAAATATTGTCGTGGCTCGATCTCCTGCTGTGCACCAACCACACACACATACACCGTGACTACTGGCACGAAGGCTAAAGAGCTTGAAGCATGGCTGTCGTTGTACCACTGCTGCTGCTGCTGCTGTGCTACTGCTGTATACTGATTTTGTGGCTAGGCTGAGCGTCTGCTTCTGAAAAAAAAAGGCCGCCTTCTTGACTATTTTTGTGTACCTATGACACCACACACTCCACTCGAACGTACATAAACGCACACACACATACACACACGGGAGAACCGTCTGTGATTGTCACAAAGGAGCGAGCTCAGAGTGCGGCTGCTGTTGTACCTTGACTATCACAACCACTACAGTACGCGACAGATGTTAAGAATCTGACAATTAAGAACTTCAGCCTCATGTTTTGGAAACAAAATAAAAATAGGGCCGCTTTTGTACTGAAAATAGTGTATGACACACCCTGCCTTACATAAGAATTCCAGCCTGGTCAGAAATAAGAGATTCTTAACTGGTGTCGCGTACTGTAAGCCTGGAGGGCCATGTGTGATGCAGTAGCAAAGCAGCAAAGCGAGAAAATAACAAAATAACAAAACATAAAAAAACAGGGTTTCTACAGGCCCTGCGCGGCTCGGCGAAGCGGAACGCAACCCCTCGAAAAATGACTTGTTCGAGCGACTTTGGACGTCCAGAGCAAGTGGCACGGACCTCGGCCTGGATCCAGACGTGCATCGTAATGTACCGACGGCCCTCCTGCGTGCCCCGCAGCCGAAAGCGCGAGAAAGGACCTTCGGATGACCGAAAAGACAACGTAAATGTGCAAAAAAAACAATTAAGTACACAGTAATACATCAGTATACCAGATACCTGCTAGCAGCATAGCAGCAGTAGTATACCAGGTATACTTTATAAATTCATTTCAAATACGTCAGCTGTGAGTTCGATCGAATTAATGGTCGATACTCATATTTGCAAGCTGCGTGATACTCCGGCCGCGCGGTTTTACAGATATATTCCTCTTTCAAGATACAGGTCAATGACTCCCCTGGATGCTGCCAGGGTCAACAGGACAATTTTACCAAGGGCGGTTTTTGTTTAACGAAGTTAGACCCGTCAATTTTCCCCATGGAGGCGATTATGTTTTTTATTATTTTGACCCAAAATGACAACAACAACAAACAAACTGTCTAAGATAAACTATTAGTTTAATACGTATCATGTGGTTCGCTTTTTTTTGTGGGATTTGAAGGGCGTGGTGGATGACGTAAACAGCAAGTACGAGGTAAACGACAAGAAGATAGGCAGCGGCCACTACGGAGTCGTCCGATTGTGCACTGCAAGAGGTGAGTTAATGCTGTGCGAAGTACCTGTCATACTGTTGCTGTATTGCTGCTCCTGTGTATTGCTATTGGTGACTATTAACAGTACTTGGTATATTATTATGTGAAATTGAAATGGTTTGATGGACTTAAACAGCAAGTACGTGGTATAGACAAAAAGGTAGGCAGCGGCCACTTCGGGGTCGTCCGATTGTGCTCTGCGAGAGGTGGGCTAATGTTGTAAGAACTACCTGGCATACGGCTGATGTGCTATTCAATACTGCTTGTTCTTCTGTTTTGTACCTGGTATATGTCTTCTACTGTTGTACGAGTACACATATGTTACTGCTGTTGTTACGAGCGAAGATAGGTAGCAGCCACCACCGGGTCGTCCGATTGTTCACTAAGAGAAGCGAGCTAATGTTAGAAGAAGTACCTGGTAACTCTAATGATATATCTGTACATATATAAAACTAAAAGTAATCGTCGTTGTTGTTGCCGTCGTCGTTGCCCTCGTTGTCGTCGTCTGTCGGAGGTGTGTCTTGTTAAATGTGTTGTGTATTACTACTGCTGTTGTACTACTGGATTATATAATGCCAAGAGTAGAGGACGTTTTCGCCACCATCTCACTTGAGGCCGCCGTTCCTGTTGTTTCTTTCGTTGGGCATGCTGCGTCGGTCTTTAAAACGGAGCAGCGAGCGGAGAACTGTTCGCGATCAAGACCATCAAAAAGAGCAAGGTGAGACGCAACCACTTTTTTATAATACTGCTGTAGCTCTCGCTATTGTAGGAACTCGCGCTGGTGGATATAATGTAGCTGTGGCCAACTATGTGCGTTGGTGGAACAACAACAACAACAACAACAACACATACATGCATAATATCAGCTGCATATTATGCTGTGCGATCCCGGTGTGCTGTACCTTCTCTCGACCCTAGAAGGCTGACCATACCCATGTCCGACCGTCCGCAGGTGCCGCGCTTGGTTCTGCTGAAAAGAGAGATCGACATCCTCCGTACGGTGGACCATCCAACCCTCATACGCCTCGAGGATGTGTACGAGGACGACGTTAATTTACATTTGGTGAGGATTTTTTTCCCACCCCTCAAATGATCCCAGTCTAATTTCAAGTGGTTTGTCCCCATGTCGGGGGTGCAGTACCAAATCGGTAAACGACGTTTAAGTGGCAATATTTTTGCCATTTGGGAAGTTTTGGCAAGTTTTGTCTTTTTACCAAATGCCCATGTGTATGCCCAAATACGTTTAAGATGAATGCTACGCTAGAGGTATTACAGTAGTATGGCACCTTTAGGGAAGTTTTAAGGAATTATTTATTTGGTATTTCGTTGGCAAGCTTTTTAGCAAGACTTGAAACAAACAAAAAACGCCATATTGCCAACTTTGTTGCCATTTGCACAGCGGTGTCGTTATTGTCGGGTGTGAGAAAAGGGTAGCCTCGTAATAAAAGCGTCCCATGTAAAGCTTTACCATGGAGTGTATGATGGTCTCTTGCCATTGCTACAGGTAGATACTAAAGTTCGTTTGCGGCGCTACTGTAGATCTGGGTGAACGCTTTTATACAGAGTGGCAAATTGATAAGCAGAGCCAAGCGAAGACCGTGGACAGTGGTTTGTGAACCACCACCCCCTCCTGAATATGCTGTCTTGGGAGTTACCGCCAGGTGATATATACTGGTATATACTGGTTTTTGTAACCCCGCTGGAGATCATGGTGGCGTTTTTATTGCTGGCGATTGGTGGCATGATACAACCTTCAGTTAGTTGACTATAACTCGGCAGCTGTTGTGTACTTTGTTCAGGATAAAAACACAACACAAGAGATAAAACATATATTAGGGAAAACAAGAGAATAGATAACAAGGCGTTATTTTGGTAGTTCTCGAGTTCAAGACAAACGCTACCAGAAGTTCAACGAATCGCTGGATTGTTCTTATGCTGTCCGCACGACGGTAACATTCAAGGAAATTGTACTGTTTATAATGGCGGTGGTAGCAAACGAAGGGAAGGTGCTGTTTCTGTGCTTGCACGTTGTCGTTTGTGTTAGGATCTCCCTCCATCGATATTGCAAGCACTGAGCACCCGTAAGATGTTTCGTTTGCTCTATCAGCGCTGGTGACGTCCGGGCATTAAGCGCTGCCCATACCACTACAGCAGGGGTTCCTCAATAGTGCCGGTTGAGTAGTGCCGGTTGCCGCAGCAGTGCCGGCAAAACCGCCTGGCACAGATGGGAATAACCTAAAGTGGCAGTGTGCAGAGCAGTACCGGTTGCTGCAGTAGTGCCGGGTTTTTTGGCTGGCACATACCGGCACTACCGAGGGACTCTTACTGTACTAGATTCCGGTGATGTCGGACCAGCCTAAAGCTTGCACACGTCGGGCAGAGACAAACATCCTTATTGATGATCTGTGCCTTTCGGGGCAGACAGATCTCTGGCATGTATGATCTGCATGGCCGATAGATCATATAGATCATATACATCATATAGATCATATAGATCGTGTTGCCGAGTCGGAACCGGATGATCTGAATGGTCTGGATCTGTAGTACACAGGTCCCGCACAACATACCATGATGACGATACAAGATATAGATAATCTAGATAATATATGAATAGATTATCTATGCATAAATGATCTACAGTAGATGATCTATGCATAGATCATCTATGCATGAATGATCTATATGATCTATATGATCTAGATGATCTATATGATCTAGATGATCTATATGGTGATCTGTCCGATGTGTGAAAGCTTGGCAGACCAGCTGGACACGCTACCAAAGACGCATTGCCTGGCAGGTCAGTTGAACATGTTACCATACTTATGTTGCGCATGTTCCGGGACAGGTGACTGAATTGTGCACGGGAGGGGAGCTGTTCGACCGAATAGTCGCCAAGACGGAGACACAGGAGGGGCACTACAGCGAGCAGGACGCCGCCAACATCGTGCACAAGATTCTAGGGTAAGCACCAGATTCTCAGGGAACGACATCGAAATTGCTGTAGCCAACAGTAGCACGTCCAATCGGTGCGGCTGTGAGGGGGGGACATTCTGTAGTAACCAGGACCATATTTATTAGTAAAACGTGGAGCATGTATATGTTTTTGCGTGCATTGTGGGTTCTGATTACTCTGGACTACTATTAATATTAATATTAATATTATTAGTATTAATAGTTGGGTGGCGGAGTAAAAGACAACTATTAACAACTGACTTAGTAATTAATTTTGGGTTAGGGTTAGGGTTAAATAAATAACTGACTTAGTCGTTAATAACAAACACCTTATGAATAAGTCGAGCCACAAATGCGCCCCGTCAGATTAGCAGACGCAAACCTCCTCAAAACACCCCGCACGCAACTCACTGTACTGCTACCCACCTAAAAAACTACTGTAGTTTAATAACCAGTCTAGCAACTAGTCCAATAACTAGTAATTCACTAGTGGGCGATCTATAGTCTGCTAACGCACAGCCTCTGCCTGCTCTTGGCGTGCTGTAACTGTGTTGATATGATAGGTCTTTCATTGCAGCCGCCTTGTAACACACAGCCTCTGTCTCCCCTTGACGTGCTGCGACTGCGTTGATAGGTCTTCATTATTGCCAGCCAACGCACAGCTTCTGCCTCCCCTTGACGTGCTGCAACTGCGTTGATATGATAGGTCTTCAATTGCAGTCGCCTTGTATTTTCGTATTGCCCAAATTGTCGGTGCACTGGATGTTCTTGTGTTGGTTGTCGTTGAAGTCTGCGTGCAGCGAGCGCCTTTTTGGGCGATAAAATTAGTCCGCTGCTGTTGGATTAGGTGGTGTAAGAACTACCGGTACTGGATATCGATCAGGCAAATACAAATATCTGGGTACCTACGAAACTTTTAAAATTAAAAATACACTACATCTGTGAGATCGAGGATTTCGTCGAAACTCATCTTTGCAAGCTGTGTGTGTGATACTTCGATCACGCGTGTTACGGTGTATGTATCTCCTCATGAAGGATAGAGGTCGGCCACCCCCGTTAGTGTTAGCTAGTACTATTTCTAACAGCTACGATTTGCGATTGCAGCGATAATGGGGAGCTTTGTAAGAGGTGACTGGGTTTTCTCTTTTGAAGACTTTTTCGTCCCACCATCAGTAATGTGCCGAGACGATGTTTCGCCGTGTGGTGGAAAATGGTGCTCGCTGTTGGGTAGTGTACGAAGTGAGTCTGGTCAAGATTGACTCGAAATACCGGGATCATTTTTTCTTTAGTGAATTGTTCGCTGTGTGGTAGAAGATGGCTCACGCTGTCGCGTAATGCAGTGGACCTGATTAAGATCGACTGGAAATACTATAAAGTTATTGGAGTATATCGGGCGGCGCATGACTTCAACCAGTACGGCTACGAAGTCAATCTTATGAACGACGGACGGGTCAACTCCAGTAATTGTTGTGTTGGGTCTTCGTACCTCACGTTCAAGTCAGCACGAAATGCTTCAATGCACCCGGTCACCACGCGGATTCTCGCCACTGGTAGTTTCAAAGGGCGCGTGCTGCGAGAATAGACCTGGAGCGACGAAAGAATAACGCAACGCTATCAACGTCTGGGTCCTCGATTTATTTTATCTCTATTGCAGTTGCTGTTGCTGTTGCTGTTGTTCTCACGTTGTTAGCTCGTTGATTGTTGTCTCGGCACGCCAACCCACCCGACGAATATCTCCTTCCGGTGGCCCGTTTCTCCCACAGGGCGATCGAGTACATGCACAACGAGCACAACATCTGCCACCGGGACTTGAAACCTGAGAACTTTTTGTTCACCAACAAGGCCGACCAGGTGTGTGTGTGTGTATGTTTGTGTGTGTGTTCTTCACAGTAAACTGTTATTTTCAAGCGTAGACATCCAGCAAACCCAGTGTCTTTGCCGACTCGTCTTTGCCGACTCTTTGGTCACAAACTACAAGACAGAGATGCACATCGCAAATATAGCAAGGGGATTTGGCGATGCAAAATGCGGATTCTCGCCACTGGTAGTAGTCGCAAAGGGCGCGTGCTGCGATAATAGACTTGGAGCGACGAAATAATAACGCAGTGCTACCAATGCCTGGGTCCTCGTTTTTTTATCTCTATTGCAGTTGTTGTGCCAAACGTACTGAATACGAGGTGCGAGCCTGGTCTCGATAGCCCGTTGCTACGAGTGCTCGTACTACTATCCTGTTGTAACGTTCCGTCGCCGCTTTAGTTCGTAACCTGGTACCTGGTATATACTTTGGGATCAATGAGGCCTCTCTGTTGCGATCAGCCGGAGACTCTCACCCAGGGCTACTACCCCCGTGCTGAAGTTCAGTACCTGCGAGTTGAGGTGGAACTGAAATCGGCGATGAATTTCAATCAGAACAGGGAGAACCGCTACTTCTGAGGTACCCGGTAGTTAATAACAAAAATACACGTCAGCACCTCAGCTGTGAGATCGAGGATTTCGTCGAGACTCGTTTTGGCGAGCTGCGTGTGATATACTAGATACTCCAATCGCGCGCTCTACGGGATATGTGTATGTCCTAACTATTAAAAGTCCTAATTAACCCTCATCAAGAATGTAGGTCGGTGACTCCCCTTACGTAGTGATTTTAATAGTACCAGGGTCGACAGGACCATGTGACATGCTTCAGCCATGCCTACGCTGCAGCCATGGCTCCGAAAAGAGAAAATTCAATGGACAAGACGACAACTATCAATTAAACGTCCACCCCTCCGTGACCGCGAGGTCCGGCTTTGCCCTAGCCTCGTCGAGTTTTTCGGCGCGGCTTCTGGACTATTGCGCCCGAACTTTTCCCTGCACTAACACCACTTGCGCTTGATCTGCACGGCCCATTGCAAGAAGGCGGACCTGAAGATAATCGATTTTGGACTTTCAAGGTTCGAAGACGACTCGGAGGCGATGACGACGAGAGTAGGGACTCCTTACTACATCGCTCCCGAAGGTCGGTGCACCCTAACCCTAACATCAATCCTTACCCTAGCCCTACCCTATCCCTGACCCGGACCCTAATCGTGTACCCCCTTACCCTAACCCTACAGCTGCGATATAGGTTTGAGGTGATCACACCAGTGCGGTTGTGGTCGCAATTACGGTATTTTGCAATGACGACTAGGGTAGTGACTCCATACTACATTTCTCCCGAAGGTCGGTACACCCTAACCCAAGCCCTAACCTTAACCCTAACCCCAACCCTAACCCTAACTTTGACCCTGCAGCTGTGTTATAAGTCTGAGATTATCACACCCGTGCGGTCGTGGCCAAAGTTGCGGTGTTTAGTTATGACGACGAGGGAAGGTACTCCTTATTATATCGCTCCCGAAGGTCAGTGCACCGATAATACAGCCGAATATTATAGGTGGGGCTTGATTTATTCTGTTCCTTTTTTTCGCGGAGTGTGTTTCTTTCTTCTTTTAGGCTAGTTTTTAGTGGATTATGCTATATATACCTCGAACGTGAATTGTCCGCCGATTATTTTACCTACTATTTGTATGCCACCAAGAGAAAAAGCTTTCATGCTCGTAGGGCAGTTTCTTTTGTATTCAACGCTTAGCCTATGTATCATGTATTCTCGACACCTATCGGTGCCGCCTTGTACTGAGCTGTTTGAGGGAAGAGCCCCGGAAATCACAACTACCCAGGATCAGCCAGGGGTAAATAAATCCACCGCATAAGCATCGCGCAGACCATGAATTGACTCTTATTCTACATAAGCTGCTACAATGCAGTCGCTGCTGAACATTGATCATGGCAATGCAGTCGCTGCTGAACATTGGTTATGGCAATGCAGTCGCTGCTGAACATTGATTATGGCAATAGGGTGCTGTTGCCTATTTCTCGCCACAATGAGATGACACACCTCGTCTTCTGATGTGTTGATTGACCCTGCAGTGCTGCAGAAGAAATACGACAAGGCATGCGACCTGTGGTCGATCGGAGTCATCATGTACATCCTTCTGTGCGGCTACCCACCTTTCTACGGGGCCAACGACGCCGAGATATTTCGGGCAGTCCAGCGAGTCGATTTTCGCTTTCTCAGTCCGGAATGGGACGAGATCTCCAGGGAGGCCAAGTGAGCTCTCGCAACTGCCGTGTAGCTTTCGCCCTACCCCTTGACGTGCAGTTTAACCCGTCGAGAATGGAGTAAGCGCAACAGTTCACACGCATCGGACATACCACGATGTAGATCATCTACTACAACAGATCCTATAGCCCCCGTTATGACATGTTGCGCTGGATTTGTGTATATAGAGTACAGATCCAGCCAGATCCAACCGAGGAAACATGTGCTAGACCGTTCGGGCCATACGGCTCCCACCCGGCAACATGAGCTAGATCGTACAGATCATGCCTGCAATATCTATATCTTCAAAAGGAGAACGACGTTTGAACAGCTATCATCCCATTCGCCCTGAGTGTTGACCGCGTCTTCTGTAGTTCTTGATCGTGTAGCTCTTCACGGCCGGCTAGAGTACCGTCTCATCAGCCCAGCCATTTAGTCTGCGTTCAACGATTCGTTCCAGCGGTAAAATACGCGTTCAACAAAGCAATAATAATTTAACCTTAAGCTATGCCCCTAACCCAAGTATTGTCTGCAACCATTTTATCGTACAGTTGTTCACGGCAGACTGAAGTACCGCCTTATCAGCCTAGCCATGACGTCCGCATTCAACGAGATCGTCCCAGTACTACAGTAGAATACCTGGTACCAGGTACGTGTTTAAACCATGATGCTTAAATCGTTGCTGCCATGGTAAGCACCCACCCGCCTGGAAAACGAAGTCTGCCCTCAACAAGATCGTTCCAGCCTTAAACACTTTTTTCACCCCTTAGACCTGCACGCACTTTTTTCGGAACAAAAAAAATGGATTTTGTGTAGAATATTAGGGTGTTTGCGGGACACCAAACTCGGTTGGGTAGGGGTTGGGTACGAAATCATATGATAATAGTATTGAAACCGTAGAATGAACGTCACAATGTTTAGCTCAACCCAACCCACGAAAAACTCAGCGAAAAACTTGGTAGGTTAGAAATATGTTTTCCTGCCATTTTTTTTAGTTTATAACCCAACTTGTTCGTGGATTGGTTGGTTGGTCTTGGGGTTATTATGACGTTTCGCCGGTTTCAATACAATTATTACATGCTTTCCAACCCAACAGAAAACGGAAATCGCAAACGCCCTGTTGTTGGCAGTAGCACAATGGTTCAACCATCATGTTTAAAATGGTTTAACCATCATGTTTGAACCGGCACGGCCATCGTAAACTCTTCGCTACCGGACGACCCCTGCTCGGCTAGCGTTTCCTCTCCAAGCCATTGAGGCCCTGTCTGACCCAAAAATGTAGCAACCGCTTCCGCTTGAATGGAGTTTTCTCACATGCCTAACGCTGTAGTTCGCTATGCGATCGCAATTAAACCACTTATCTGCATGAGCGGTCACATAGAAAGCGATTTTGAGCCTAATTATTGAAGGGGGGGAGGAGGAGAGAAGAGGTTTCGAGTGTTATTCGCAGTTGGACAAGTAGCGAACACGACCTGCTAAACCGGTTTATGTTGCAGGGCTGAAGCTTACATTAAAAAAAAAACACGATAAGTATTGCCCTACAGGGTCGTCTGAAATGCTGAATCTTGCTCACAGAGTAGTCAGCCACGGTGCGGCAGTTCTCTACCCTTTTGGTAAGGCACGGTGCGTTGCAATTCGCTGACAACGACCGGACTCGTTCTACGATAGCCCCCCCCACGACACCATCGATTTCTTTAACGAACGTTTCATGGGTGCCCGACACTCGACACGAGGAAGGACTATATGAAAAAATAATATTCATGTACAGTATTTTCTTGTTTTGGAAAGGACTATCGAACGATGACGTCGGGGTGGCAAGAGGCACCGTATTTCAGGAGATGTGG
>JBBMKB010091118.1:0-11284 GCA_037833945.1 Alaria marginata
GCACGGACACTGGTTGTGCTGGATGTCGACGGGTAGAAAGAACGGTTTAATGTGAAGAACACACACACACATACTATCATTTCGTCATTATTAATAGTAGGTCACCCAAAAAAACTGATTTTGAGTAAAACTAAAAGTGCAACCCGATGAACGAGTCCTTGGCCTAGGTACACAAAAAAACATACCGCAAAAAAAAAAAATGGCATTTCGACGATTTTGGGTTAAGGGGCCCCGTCATTCAGAAACCAACCCCCCCCAAAAAAAGTGCTATACTAATACCTAGTCTATCGTGGCACGCGGCCATAGCAGAAGCGCACTACGTACGGCGCAGAGGTGTATGGTCATTTTTTTAGGGTCCCTCACTTCAAGAGCTCTGTACCCCATCCAAAAAACTGTCTTTTGGGGAAGCCATTTTAGTGCTACCCGATGAGTGTTCCCATGGTCTATTATTACGGTGGGCCATAGTAAACAGGAACAAATATTGTTAACAAAAAATAGGAGAATATATAGGTTTTTGTGTATACCGTAGGTCCTGTTTACTATGGCCCCCCGTAATAATAGGTATACAACGAAGAGTATCGCAAAATACACCGCATTCCAACGACATCGTGTAGCCAGGCAGAAACGCGCGGGTCAGCGGTAGACCTCCTGCGCTGTAAGAATGCCGAGAGAGACACCAATAGCCCCCTGATGCCTTACACGAAACGTACACACACGCCTTTTGGGTTGGACCGCCGCCACAGAGCTGTCCTGAAAGCTTTGAAGGCGACAAGGGACCGGAAGATATTGGAGTGGGAGATGGCGTTGAGGGTGCAGGCGGCGTGGCGTGGAAAGAAGGCCAAGCTTATCGTCTCGGCACTGCGTATCGTGCGGGTGAGAGTGGTGGTACATAGTTGCTAACCTTCCGACAGAAGACATAAAAAGTTTTGCGATGCGAATGAATGTGGTACTCATCGTGTCGGGGCGTATATTGTTGTTGTTGTTGTTGTTTTCGTTTTTTCATGGGGGCTGTTGCATCGCGCAAAGGGTCTTCTGTTGATTGACCAACAAAGGGATTGCAACAAGTCATGAAGATAATGTGCTTGAGAAAAAAAAAAACAGCAAGCGGCATCCACTTCACAGCGAGATGCATGAACCACGCGGGGGAGGCCGCACTGGCGTGTAATCGGCGAGGCAAATATTAAGCTTACTGGGATATTTACTACAACCCACACGTCTGTCCCCGGCACCACCAAGCAATTGTTTTTCTCCCAGCCGCAATGACAGGGAGGCGTTCTATGCGGGAGCGCCTACAGTAGCAAAAAACCTGATATATTAGCGGGTGTTGTACATAAGCTGCCCCCCCCCGTCATCGTTACCAGTATGATGCAACCGTCGTAGAGCGTGGCTGGAATCTATATTGTACGTTTCTGATAGCTATACGGTATCCTATTCATTGTCCTGGCCGCGAACTTTTTCGGTTTTGCTTCCGGTTTTCTTGCCACGTTGTTTTAGGCTCAACCATTTTAGAACTGCCAACAGAAATTCACACTATTACGGGGGACCATAGTAAATAGGACCAATTATTGTTAGTAAAAACAGGGAAATATATAGGTTTTTGTGTGTACCGTAGGTCCGATTTACTATGGTCCCCCGTAATAGTTCTATGAGTAGATCTACCCAAACGCTTATTATTATTATTACTGTTATTACTAAAGGCTGCGGTAGGGGGGATGTTAATATGTTATGGTATCGTTTCCACTACCGGGTTACCACCACTCTCCCGAGTGACTTGTACCTCACCCGCTAAAACACTTGAGGCGACTTGTCTGGCGCAAGTCTAGCCAACCATCCCACCATTGCGGGTTCATATCGCAAAATAAAAACAGCACGAAAAGCTTAAGACCGCAAAGGAACAGGGGGGGTCACTCGCGCGATGGAGTGACCCCGAGAGCCCCTGCGAAAAACGCCTCTAGCGGAGATTTTTGGCCCGAAGTAGTTTTTACCCCAAAGTTTATTTTAGTTTTTTTTTTAGGCTCCTCACTTGAGGAATATTATATTACTCTATACTATTAGTGAGTGATTTGGGGTAAACTGAAAGTGCAACCCGATGAACAAACCCCATGGCCTAGGAATACAAAAAAAACATGTAATAAACATATGGGAGGAAAAAAAATGGCATTCAGACGATTTTGGGCTAAATAGGCCCGATCAGGCAGAAACCAAAATAGCCAAAAAGTGCTACCTCTGCCGTATCACGCGTTCTGAGAAATTTCTGAGCAATTTCTCGCGCGCAAACTTTTGTCCCGGCGCGTTGCAGGAAATAGCGCTGCAAAAGGCGGCGGCGACCACGATCCAGTCCTTCTGGCGCGCGATACGCGCGGTGCACCTCACCGCCATCCAGCGGGCTATGTTCAAGATCAGGCAGATGCAGGCCGGAGCATCGAAAGGCGAGCATTTGCCGCCAAAAACCTAGCCGGTAGACACAAAATTCATCCCTTCGGAAGTTCAGAGAGGAAAAACCTAGCCGGCAGACACAAACATTTGCGGCACGAGTAGAATACCAAAGGCGCCGCCTTCCGTGGTAGTTGTGCGGAGTTTGCTGTCGGTCATCTGGAGGTTCTGTTGGTATTGACCCTTTCGGAGGTTCGGAGAGGAAAAAAAACATGACGAATCAAAGGGACGACTGCAAGATTGTTTACACGATGCGACGAGGTCTGCTCTTAATTGGTTATTGGGGGGTGGTGTTGTTTTGTGTCGGACTCCAACGCAAGGAGTTGCATGACTCGCGCGCGGCGTTATCTATAGTATGCTGCGCGCTCACATTATGTATTTTATGCATTTTATTTTATTTTTGCACATCCCATCTATGAATATTATCTTTCGCACTTTTTATTTCTCCTTCTCCCCTCCCTAGACGTAACTCAGACCCGGGGTCACTAAGCAGGTTCTTCTTTCTCCCTATGTACGGTACGCGCCTTCATTTTTATCGCGAGAAGGGTGCAGCACTTTCTTCCCTCGTCGACTCTCGCATGGATGACAGGACCGCACGACAAGAAATAGTAGTCATTTGTTTTGTCATCGGTATATATGGCCCCCTAAAGGGCAACCCCCAAAATAGTGATCTGCGTCGGAAACATGCAAGAAAAGGGGAGGGTCCCCGCGAGTATTTCCAGGGTCCTCCAAATCTGTTCCTCGCCCTGCAGGGGTAGTGGGGTATATCATGGTCGCCGCAGAATGCGTGCAGCATGCTGGTGCGACAAAGCATGCGCTAACACGGTATACCGCTCACTAGTCACACCTAAGCGCCACTGCTGCAGGCTGGCAGTACGCCTACCCACCCTCTGCTTCTGGCCGTCACATCTAGCTCTACCACAGCCCTCAAGCATGCGAATTTTTATCTCCGCGTGCTTCTAGATACCCACCAAATGTCGGGCTTTTTTTAAACGAGCACATACTGCACTCTTCTTGGACAGAAATCCAACGGGTGTACCGCGGGTTCAAGGGGAGGTTGCGCGCCAAGGCTCGCAAGAACGTTTTCAAATCGGACCTGGGGAGAGAAGCGGCTGCCATGTCAATCGAGAGGATCTTCCGTGGACACAAGGCAAGCTCAAGCCGCAGTTTTGTGTGGCGACGCATTCTACTATACTATTAATAGCATGTTTTTTCTGAAGCTCATCACTTGAGGAGCTCTATGCCTCACCGAAAAACTATTTTTGAGCAAAATTAAAGTGCAATCCGATGAACGAACCCGTGGCCCATCTATTAAAAACAATAACATAGCACAAGTAGAATTGGATTCCGACGATTTTGGGTTAAGGTGCCCTGTCATGCGGAAAGTGAAAACGCCAAAAGTGCTACCTCTATCGTAGAACGCGCCTAGCGTCACATACGGGAACATCGTTTTGAAACGTAGCATGAAAAAACAGAATGCCTCCGCAACTCCCGATGTAAAGTAAAAAATACAACCGGAACTCGCCCGTGTAAAACCATATGCCACGGGTTCTTTTTTATGAAGCACTTTCGGTACAAGACGTGAGCGGTCACCAACATTTTTACAACGTTTGTCTTATGTCGATGAGATATACATCCCCTCTCGGCGGCGTCTGAACGATGCGGAGGGTTTGCGCGCGCAAACCTACTGCAAGGGGTGAGCGGTAACCAACATTTTTACAGCGTTTGTCTTATGTCGATGAGATATACATGCCCTCTCGGCGGCATCTGGACGATGCGGAGGATTTTCGCGCGCAAACCTACTGCCAGTGGAGGCAATTACTGTACGTGTTGGTGTTGTCGTTTCTGTTGCTGCTTTCACATCAACTCGTCGTCACAATCTAGTTCATAGGCCAAAGTGATAGGCTCCAATCACTCTTGAGGTGGAAGAAAGAGTCTCCCAGGATAAAAAAAAAACCTCGACAAACCAAACTGACACGCATAAATATCTGAAGCACGTCGTGCATCAGACACGCAAACAAAAAAACTGAAAATGAGAAATACGGTAAGCGTGCGTGTGCCACGCCGTGCTGAGCTGGTGGTCGCAGTTCTTCACGGTGTCGTTGTCATCGAGTCGTAAATTGCGAAAGCTGCTATTACGGGCGACCATAGTAAATAGGACCAAATATTGTTAGTAAACATAGGTAAATATATAGGTTTTTGTGTGTACCGTAGGTCCTATTTACTATGGTCCCCCGTAATAGTCGAAATGGCGCGGGGCGTTGTGTCTGCGCGTCAAAAACGCCTCTTTGGTCGGGAGTGTTGACATATGCTACGGTAGAGGGGGGATGACTTTTTTTTTTCTGGAGCTCCTGACTTGAGTAACTCTATACTACTTTTTCTTTCTGGAGGCTCTATACTAATAGTAAGTCACCCAAAAAACGATTTTGAGGAAACTGAAAGTGCAATCCGATTAACAAAACCCGTGGGCCTCCAGGTGTACGAAACAATTCGTTTTGCAGAACAAGGATAACATTCCGAAATATTGTTTTGGGTCAAGGAAGGGAGCCTCGTCATTCGTAAAATGCTTTCGCCCAAAAAAGTGCTAAACTAATACGTAGTGTATAGCAGCACGCGTCTGTTTTATACGATATTTTGTCGACTTCGCTCGATTGGTATTAATTGTATACTTCGAAGTATAGCACCTAAAGCCTGAGCGAGGATGGTGAGCCTCAACTCACCGTCGTTCGTGATGCTATTACATGATTTCTTGCCCATTTTTATCCCGCTCCCCGGCACGCTGGGTGGCGTGTCTGAGCTAAATTAAGACCACCACCGATTGAAAGGTATTATAGTCTTTATATTTTCGATCAAAAATCCCGAATGCCACCGACAGAGCCGTGTACGCTTCTAGAACATGTTAAACACTGCCATGCAAGGTTCGTGGATAGGATAGGTGTAACAGCTACAAAAAAAATAAAATATACATTTTTGTTTTGCTCGTTTTGGTGTAGATTTCCTGATGTTAACAATGCATCATCACCTGTAGCAAGCGTGGATTCCCCAACCCAAACTTAAACCTTAAAATAAAACACTTTGCTACGTGTCAGTATACGTCGCATCGGTACGACCCGCCCGGCAATTTGCTGATCGGGAAACTGAAAGTGTTATGTTGTCCTCTGATTGCCAGGGGAGGGAGAGGTTCGAATGCAAGCAGCACTTGCGAGCGCTGGAGGATCAAGCGCGCCCGCTTTTGGTGAGACTGTTTTCGATATTTCCTGCTTCAACCACTTTTATCCTATATTTTTCCTTCGTTTTCGCTTCGAAAGTGCAGCAGCAGCAGCAGCAGCAGCGATACGATTTCCTGCTTCAACCAACTTATCCTGTATTTTCCTTTGTTTTCGCTTCGAGAGTGCAGCAGCAGCAGAGGCAACAGCAGCAGCAGCAGCAGCAGCAGCAGCAGCAGCAGCAGCAGCAGCAGCAATACGATTACCTCTGTAACCACCTTATCCTATCTTTTCCATTGTTTTCGCCTCGAGAGTACAGCAGCAGCAGCAGCAGCAGTAGCAACACTATTACCTCCGTGCTGTTGGTCGGTTATACACGTCCAGCGAGATTTCATCCCTAAACAACGCCGATCACCAAAGCGTGCCCACTCCCCCAAACCCTTACGGCTGGAAATATTATTGATATCCGCGTCGTCGTCGATAGATATCAGGTTTCCGTAAAATACCCGATCGCGTCTGCTCGACAGCCGTATTGAGTTTGTCCCCCCCCCCCCCCTCCTTCTCGAAAAGGATGCGTGGTCAATGGTCAAAATGACTAAGGCAAGCAACAAATGAGTACGCCCCCCCTCCTGACGTGCTCCGTTCCGGCATCGTAGGGATGCGAGGGTCCATGGTATTACGACTACGGCTAGCATGAAATGAGTACCCCCCTCCCCCTCCCCCCAGTCCTCTCCCTTATGCTTGTGTCGGTTTTTTATTTGTTGAGGGCTTAGAGAAGCGCCCCCAGCGCCGCCGATAGTGCCAGGTAGATGCCGCATAAACCCTCCAACACGTGGCGCCCAAACTATCGACAAGTACTATATCCGTACGTACGCAACTTGCAAGATGAGGTTCGACGAAACCCTCGACCCCACAGCTGGGGGGCTTTAATTTTTGACTATTAATAGCACCATCCCTCGAACCTGCACCTACCTTGCGACTGCCTGTGTACCTAAAGCTCCAGCTAGACGAGTTGTCCGAGAACCGACGCATACTGAAGTCAGAATATTTCGGGGAACCATAGTAAATAGAACCTACGGTACACACAAAAAACTGTATATTTACCTATTTTTACTAACACTATTTGGTCCTATTTACTATGGTCCCACGTAATAGTAACACCAGTTTTTTGTCCCACCCGACGCGTCCTACGATAGAGGTAGCACTTTTTGGCGTTTTTACTTTCTGGATGACGGGGCTCCTTAACCCAAAAGCGTCGGAATGTCATTCTATTTTTGCAATATTCCTTTTTTTTTTGGTATAGATGGGCCACGGGTTTGCTCATCGTACTGCACTTTCAGTTTGCTCAAAATCACTCACTAATAGTATAGAGTTCCTCAAGTGAGGAGCTTCAGAAAAAAACATGTTCTATTTTTGCAATATTGTTCTTTGTATAGATGGGCCACGGGTTTGCTCATCGGATTGCACTCTCAGTTTGCTCAAAATCGCTTACTAATAATGTAGAGCTCCCCAAGCGAGGACCCTCAGAAGGCAAATACTAATGGTACACCTCTATTTCTGAGGATGGTCATTACTTGAGGAGCTCTATAATATTAGTAAGTAAAAAACCGCTACATACCCGAGGAAGAAAAACTCTTGGCCTATAGGTATACAACGAAACATACCGCAGGACAATACATAACTTTTCCGGCAATTTTGGGTTAAGGAGCCCCGTCGTTTCAGAAAATGTTTCAGCCAAAAAACAAGTGTTACGAGAATACACTATTAATAGTAGTAGTATTAAAAATAGCGCGCGTCAACGCCGTAAAAGTTGTTTTCGTCCCCAAGCGCTTTGCAAACAGGAAAACCAGTTTCCACACGAAATCCCCGGTTACGCAGTCGAGTATTCTTCTACCTGGTATCGTATACATATGTATTTCTATCAAAACCGCCCCTTGTTGTCCCGCGATTTTTGCGACTTGTCTGTCGGTGAAACCCCGAAAAAGCTCAAGATATGAAATTCCCGCGATTTTGGGTTAATAGGTTATGGAGCCCCGTCATTCACAAAGTGTTTTCAGCCAAAATAAGTGCTATACTAATACTAGTATCAATATGGCACGCGTCAACGCCGTAAATTTTGTTCCCCAGCGCTTCCAAATAGAAATGCCGATTTCCACGAAAATCATCGATTACATAATCGAGTTATCTTTATAGACTATATTTCTATCAAAACCATCCCTTGTTGTTGCCCTGCGATTTTTGCGACTTGTCTGTCGGTGAAACCCCGAAAAAAGCTTAAGCTAGACGAGTTATCCCAGAAAGCCGAGACGGTGTCCAAGCGCCTGCGTCACGTTTCGCAAGCCGTGGGCCCGCTGCGGGCGGAACACACCACCCTGAGGGAGGAGCTGTTCCACATCCGACACACCAAGAACAAGTACACGGACAGCGACAAGGCGAGTCAACTCTTTCTCATCCCTACCGCCGTGTGTCGTATTTCTTAGAAACAAATGTGGGCAGGTATACCAGCAAAGCTGCGTTTAATTATTTCTCATTCCTACCGCGTGTCGTATTTCTTAAAACAAAATAGGCAGGTGACAGCAAAGCTGCGTTTTGTTAGG
Source organism: Alaria marginata (assembly GCA_037833945.1). NCBI lineage: Eukaryota > Phaeophyceae > Laminariales > Alariaceae > Alaria > Alaria marginata. Next base: position 8,237 of record JBBMKB010091118.1, read on the forward strand.
TGTGCTGAGTCATCCCACGGTAGGGGTTGCAGGTTTTGGGGACAAACGTTTTTGACCGGTTGAGCTCCTCAAGTGAGGAACTCACAGTTAGTGCGACAATTTTACGAGTATACAGAACATGTTTTAGGACTATTAATAGCGCATAGAAAGGTTGGTTGGGTTGCGCGAGCGAAGTTCTTCGAAGTTTATGAACCGGGTGAGATATCGAGCTCCTCATGTGAGGAGCTCAGAAACTTCTGCTGCACCTCTACCGTGGGATGACTCTGCGGGGGCCAGCCGTAACGGGTGGGAGCGGTGGCAGCTCTCAGCGGGGCATTCAGTTGCCTCGTAAATCCTTCGGAGGGGAATCAGCGTTTTTAGGATACCAAAATATGAATACACAGAGTACGTGTGTGTGTATTCTTCACATTAAACCGTTCTTTCTACCCGTCGACATCCAGCACAACCAGTGTCCGTGCCGATTCTTCTATCGTAGAGAGATACAAGCTCTGTGGTCACAAACAGAGTACGTGGAAAAGGTGTGGCATACTATCTTCAGTAGACACTCCCAAACGTGCATACTTGAACATCGTTTGGCGACATATCATTCCTCAACACTACGGGTATACTACTTTCAGTAGGAACTCCCAAAAGTGCATCCTTGAACATCGTTTGGCGACATATCATTCCTCAACACTACGGGTATACTACTTTCGGTAGGAACTCCCAAAAGTGCATCCTTGAACATCGTTTGGCGACATATCATTCCGAATCAATACGGGTATACTACTTCCAGTAGGAACTCCCAAAAGTGCACCCTTGAACACCGTGTGGCGACATATCATTTCCGAAACAATACGGGTATACTACTTTCAGTACGAACTCCCAAAAGTGCACCCTTGAACATCGTTAGGTGACACGCCTTCCTAAAACATTCGGTCGGACATCCATCTCCATACTACCACGTAAAACTCACGCTGCACCTCTGCACTCTGCAGATCAACCGCTTCCTAAACAATTCGGTTGGACATCCATCTCCATACTACCACGTAAAACTCACGCTGCACCTCTGCACTCTCTGCAGATCAACCGCTTCCTAAACAATTCGGTTGGACATTCATCCCCATACTACCACATAAAACTCACTCTGCACCTCTGCACCTCTCCAGATCAACGGCTGCCGGCAGCGGTTCCTGACGAAGTTCCTCCAAGTCCGCCTGGTGGAGGTTCAAGACGTCGTCGAAAAACGAGTAAAGGCCCTCGAGGCCGAGGCGATCGAGCTGGAGGTACGGTATACCCGTACCGGTCGTGGAACCGGTTCGCGGAACGTTGCGCCTTATTTTCCCCTTGGAGCTTTTTTTTTTTTTTTGTGAGGCTCCTCGTCTGAGGTTTTTTCAGCTACTCCTTACCTCACCCGGAACTCGAATTCGAGCTTTTGAGAAAAACAGTGTTCGTTCCGCCCGATGTATCGTCAAATTTTCAAACTCCTATCCTGAAGAAACGGCAAACGTCGTTGGATGCGTCTCGAAAAATGGCTATTAATAGTCGAAATGTGAAAAAAAGCGGGCGCAATTTTCCCGTACCCCGGGTCAGACACGCCTGCGAAGGTACTGAAACCTTCATTTTCGGTTTTACGGGCTAATTGTACGTAGGCAGGTGTACAGCCGATTTTAAAAGGAACCACGAAACAACGGCCTTCATGATATATTGGGCAGTTTTCTGAGCTGAGTGAGGAGAGCCGGTCCCCTCCGAAAAAACAATGGGTCCAGAAGTGTTGCCTCTACGGTAGCATGTGTTGAATGGCGGGCCGCATCTTGGCCATGGGCATATAACCAGCTCGTGCAAGCGTTCGGTCTCGTGGTGTGTGTGCTTTTTTGTTGTTGTCGGGGTTTATTGCAGGATAGCAAGCTAATATCGTACGCGTGGTATTTACGTGAGTAGTTGTGTGGGAAGTGAAATACTTACTTCCCGCTTTTGCGGGGGGAGACGATACATTTCCACCGAGTTTGCCTGCCGGGCATGTTCCTCCATGGCCTATTAATAGGCGGCAAGGAAAGCGCTTGCGGTATGTACGTGCATATAGGACTCGCTGCGCTCCCAATCAGCGGGTGCGCTCTTGTCCTATTAGCGTCCGCGCCTAACCCAACCTTCCACCCTAACTCATTATTACACCGTACGACAGGTGAAGGAACGATATACCACGCGGCTCCTACGCCAAGTCGAGAGAGAGCTCATACCGCTGGGCACGGGAACCGTCGAGAAGGTCAAGCTTCTGCGCACCGCAAGGCTGAGGAAGAAGGTGCGCGTGAAGCTATTGACACTTGCGCCACGGTTTTTGATTGAAGGGGTCTTCTACTGCATGGAGACGCCGTCGTATTTAGTTAATAGCATTTGCTCCTCTGGAATGCGAAAAAAAAGGCGGTGCGTCGTTCATGCGACCTTTTGGGGAAAATCAAACCTGGTATAAATTATCTTTGGGGGGAAAGGGCATCCGGCGTGTTAAGCCTGTTGCCCCTGCAAAACGTATCCCACAATATTTTCAAATAAGTTGTCCCCAATGTGCTCCTCTGGATGCGAACAAAAAGACGGTGCGTCGTCGTTCATGCGGCCTTTTTTGGAAAAAAATATACCGGTACAAATTATCTTTGGGGGGTACGGGCGCCCGGCGTGTTAACCCTGTTGCCCGTGCAAAACGTATCCCACACTAATTTCAAGTAAGTTGTCCCTAAACACGCGGGTGCGGTCCTATTGCGGGGGAACGTAGTTTATAGGTTGGCAGTAAAAATAGATAAATATATAGGTTTTTGTGTCTACCGTGGGTCCTATTAACTACGTTCCCCCGTAATAGAGGGACCAGGAAAATGGCTTGTTTTCCCTCCGGGCGCCCTCGAGGTGTGTTCGAAACGCCTTCTCCACCACAGCTATGACTCTCCCACCATAAACGCCGATAATCTTGCGCGAAATGACAGCCCCCCGTCGGCTTCTCTCTGACGAGAGTGCTGCTGATTGAGTTTTCAGTTTCGATGGGGGGGGGGGGGGGGGGTTCCTCATTTGTTCCTTTCCTTCCTC
>JBBMKB010091129.1:0-11283 GCA_037833945.1 Alaria marginata
TTTAGGTTTCTGTTTCGGTTTCGGTTTCGGGGTCGGTTTCGGTTTCGGTTTCGGTTTCGGTTTCGGTTGCGGTTTGGGTTTGGGTTTGGGTTTCGGTTTCGGTTTCGGTTTCGGTTTCGGTCGAATGCTGTTGCGGTTTGGGTTTCGGTTCTAGTTCTGGTTTCGGTTCCGGTTTCGGTTTCGGGTTCGTGTGGATTTTGGTTTCGGTTTCGGGGTTGGTTTCGGTTTCGGTTTCGGTTTCGGTTTCGGTGTCGGTTCCGTTTTCGGTCTCGGTTTGGGTTTGGGTTTTGGTTTCGGTTTCGGACTCGGGTTCGGTTTCGGTTGCGGTTTCGGTTTCGGTTAGAGTTTGGGTTAGAAATTGGGTCGGTTTCGGTTTCACTGTCGGTTTTGGTTTCGGCTTCGGTTTCGGGTTTGGTTTGGGTTTGGGTTTGGGTTTGGGTTCGGGTTTCCGGTTCGGTTTCGGTTTCGGTTTCGGTTGGGTTTGGCTCGGTTTGGTTCTGTTCTGCTCGTTTGTGTTCGGTTGTTGTTTGTTTCCGCGACTAAACCGTACACTTTGGGAGTCGCGTGGTTCGGTCCAATCCCCGCTCCTGAAAAACCTCTGTTTCGAATCGTTAAAAGCGTTCAATATCAAATTTAAGTAGCTACTAGGGAATACTCTTGTCGGGCTGCGGCCATTGCTCTGGCACACCAACCAGCTCCCACAGACCAGCGACGAAATCCAATCCCGGCAAAGTGTCTTTCGTGGTGTAAAACCTTACGTCCCCTTCTTAGTATGTGTATATCACGCTGTAGAGAGGTCATATACTACTGTGACTGCAGCTCTCCTAACCCTCGAGACCGCGGGACCTACTCCTAACCCTTACCGTATTCCTGTCCAATAAACTATTCCACTACTTGCTGAAAACTTATCCCACACCATTGCCAAGCATCTCGTTTCCAAGCACGCCGGTGCAGTTCTGGACTAAACGGGAATCTCTAAGACGCGATAGAGGTAGCACTTTTTGGCTATATTGTTTTCTGATTGACGTGGCGCCTTAATTCAAAGTCGTCGGAATGACACATATATATGTATACCAGATATGAACGTTTTGAAATAGTTTGGAGTGTTAAACTAGGCCAATCAACCATGGTTTGTTCATCGGGTTGCACTTTTGGAGTCAGTCTTTTCGGTGAGGTAAAGAGATCTTTAGATGAGGATCTTCAGAATAAGACGGTTGTGCGTCTTAACTCCGACCCCAAAAAAGAGGCCTGACACACGGGGATAGTTTCGAAATACCCCCTTGCTCGTGGTTATCGTGTCGACTATGTACCCTACCTAGTCGTGATCATCAGTTTCGCCGAAGACGGACAATCTCAGCGTAGCACTTCTCTCTCACACACTGTATATTGGCGGTCCTCGTTGTTTGGCAGCTTTTCGTCGCTGTGATGAGTTCCTCTGGATGGTGTTCTCGTGGCTTGTGAGCTAGCTATCTCTGACTAGTCAAGTCGTTGCGGAACAGTCTCGTAATAAACTTCTGATTCTCCACACCTCCGAGTGTAGATTTTTCAAGAACCGACTTCGAGCCCCACAGCTCCAGTCCATCCGTGTTTGGGGGAACACGCCTACGCTGTATGGACAGCAAGATCCGTACTGAACTTGGCAACACCTTGACGCCGGTTTTTTATTCAGGAAACACTAGAAGAGGTGTGAGTCAGGAGGTTTGTTCTCGGTTAATACCCAATCGGTAAGTGAGTCATCCCACGGTAGGGGTGCAGCAATAAGTTCCTGATCTCCTGGCAGGAGGAGCTCTATATCTCACCCGAAACATGAACTTCCAAGATTTTCGTTCACGCGACACGATCAACATTTCTATCCGCTAGTCCTTAAACGAATACACTCGTAAAAAGATCATACCAACTGGTAGTTCCTCACTTCAGAGCTCAACCGGCCAGGAACGTTTGATCCAAAAACGTGCAACCCCTACCTTGGGTGCAGTTAGCCAACTTAGTTACGATTTCAGGCAAGTCGGCTAGCGAATCCAACCGATTGCCAGACGATTTGCCGACTTAAGTCAGGCGAGCGAAGCAAGTCACATTAGCCTCCTCACAAGCAAAAAAAAAATGCGTCCCGCAATAAAACCTTTCTTACACTTATTATGGAAACCCAATATGTCAGATAGTCGGGAACTCGGGGACCCGACTCACTATTCATCCTACCACTAATATACTCTTGTTGGAGACTTAAGTCGTGCCGACTCCTAGCTCTCTCCAGGAAACACCGCATATGACACCTTCGTTTTTCTAAAAACCAGGAACGTGTCCATTCTAATGAACGAATTGATAATGCAAGCGGGGACTGGGGGGAAATATGCTCACTCTGATATAAAACACATATTTCCACCGGATTCCCGAACCCCCAGCATTTTCCAACAGTTTTCACCTCTGTTTTCAACCCACTTTATTATTTTCCGACCATTTTCCGACCATTTACCAAGTTTCCTAAAATAGTTGACTTTTTCCGACTGTTGCTGAAACTATTCACTGTGTTAATAGTTCCACACTTCGGAAAACGTAACACTTAACGTTCGACATGAACGTTACGGTTCTGCGGAATTGGTTTGTAACAGTATGATACTACGTTATCCGATTTTGAGGTATTATCATGGTACCGTCTTAGGAGGTTACGACATCGGCCTTCCATCGCCTAACCAAATGTCAGAGTGATACGTTGCATCAGTATTGGCAGCAGTATTATAGTGTGACGATGCTACGATCGGCAGCCCGTAGCCCGTAACGTAACGTTACGATGTTAGCGGAATGTCTGGCTGCTGCCTTAACACACGTTAGACGGATAACGTACATGCCCAGTACAACGCTAACGTTATGTTACCGTGTTAGCTCGTACACCAACTCCGTTTTAACATACTTTGCGTTAACGATATAATAGAGTCGGTAGCCCGTAGCGCGTAACGTATTACCACGATCGTGTTAGCGAAATTCCTGGTTGTTATATTAACACACGTTAAACGGATCACGTAAATGCCCACTATAACGATTGACAGTACATTACTGTTGGATAATACGATGCCATCCCCGAACTAAAGTGCATTCCAAATTTTAGAAACCCCACAAAAAAGAGCAAGCAAAAAACAAATTCCCGGATGGGGAATGCCTCCTTCAACTTTGGAAACCTCTCCATCCCGGGGGTTCTATCAACCTAACCCCTGTACAGGAAGATCCATTGGGGGCTCTTCCAAATTGGTAACACGGTAACATGATGTTACCCCCCCGATGCCGATTTTAGTGTAGCACTAGTAACACGCGCTAGATCCTCGGCAGAAGAAAACAGTAACATAGTAGCATTATGTTAAACAAAAATCAGTTCCAACCGTTACGAAGTGACGCAATGTTATATTCGGATCCTTTTTGATAGTAACGAAACGTTAAAACCACATACTTAATACCAGTAACATAGTAAAATTATGTTAGAGGTCGCCTGGCATTTATTAACATACTAACACATAGTGTTGCTTCACGACCAGCCTAGACAGTAACTTAGGTAACGTACGTTAATTGTTACGTTATCCGACCCTAAGGAAGAATGGGGGGGGGTCAAATAACGTTCGAATAACATAATGTTAGAGTTATGGAAAACGCTGCTAAACATATCCCACACTCATTTCAAGTAGTGTACCCACAAAAACGCGTGGAAAGTTCTAAGTTGAGATACATTCTACGATAGAGGTTCACTGTTTTTTTTCTGAAGCTCCTCACTTGAGGAGCCCTATACCCTCACCGAAAAACTGATCTTCAGCAGACTGAAAGTGCAATCCGACGAACAAACGTGTGTCCCATCTATACAAAAAAGGATATTGCAAACATTGAATGACATTCCGACGTTTTTGGGTTAAGGAGCCCCGTCTTCCAGAAAGTAAAAACACCAAAAGTGCTACCTCTATCGTAGAACGCGTCTTGATCACTATCAGTATGAATACCTGCAGAAACTCAAGAGCTCGTCTTTCCGACGGATCGGACGCAGGTCTGTGCAAACCGACCTCACGTCCGCCGCTATCGGTAAAATCGACATCGGTAATGGCATGCCGGTGGGAACCGCTGCAACATTCCGCCCCTTCCATGGCGAGACTGACCCCCTGGGCATTGACGACAGCACCAGCGCGGCCCAGGACATCCACCTCGCCACCACTGATCTGCCATACCTCGGGCCGGTGGATGTGGCAATAAGGAGTGTTTCCAGGGGAATCGACACCACTACTACTGTCGACACGTCCACTCACAGGGCGTCCCATGAGGTGAGTGTAATGTCCGTGGTGCACCCCGCTAGAGCAGGGGGCGATACAAAATATGGTATTAAGGTGCTGGGTGGGTGGTTGTAATAAGCTCTAAATAGTTGTATGTGGTATATGTTTGCGGGAAGATATATATATATATATAGACGGGTTCCACGATAGAGGTAGCACATTTTGGCGTTTTTACTTTCTGGATGACGGGGCTCCTTAACCCAACATCGTCGTAATGTCACCCTATTTTTGCAATATGCTTTGCTTGTATAGATGGGCCAGGGGTTTGTTCAATCGGACTGCCTTCCAGTTAGCTCAACATAAGTTTTTCGGTGAGGTTATAGAGCTCCTCAAGTGAGGAGCTTCATAAAACACATGCTGCACCTCTATCGTTGAATGCGTCTATATATATATGAACGTTCATGTTTATTTATGAGTAGATAGATATATACATACCGGGGGAGGGTTATTAATTTGTATATATGTATTGTTTTATTCCGGGCGAATAAGAGAGTCTGGTTCATTATCAAATAATTCCGACATAAAGGAAGATATTGTAGGTAGCAGTGCTAATCCACACCAGGTACCAGTTGAAGGCATGCAATGACTTCCATCTTCGAGGGGGATGACATGGGCTTCTCGCAGAGTAACACTTGTTTTGTTTGATGGATTGTGAGGGGCGAAACACACATGGGCGGGAGAGGACTTGGACAATGTCACCGGATGTCTCATGTCAAGGAGTAGACGATTGTCGCAATGGTTGGTAACAACGTTGCTTCTATGTTGGCATTCTTCTATGTTGACATTTGCGAAAAGTATAAAACATTTTTTCACGCTGGCTAGTGTTTTGCCAATTCGGATACGAGATTGCTTGTCATTGTAGAACTCCCCACGCACTTTGGAGACGAAGAAAACCACATGCTGCAATAGATGCGCCCTAAATTTGTTTCTCGAGGATCCTCAATTCGGGACCTACCTGTGTACTTCACGCACGAACTGGTTTTCAGTGGATATATTAAAACTGCACCCCGAATACACGAATCTCTCGCCGAGGAGGTATACCCGAAATCATACTGCAAAACAAGAATATGACACACCGACGAGTTTGGGTTAAGGAGCCCCGTCATTCTGAAAATTGAAGAGTCAAAACGTGCTATACTGAAAGTGACGCTATCTTAGCCAGAGCATCGAGGGAGAACTTGGGAAAGTATCAAATATACGGTAGAGGTTCACCTGATTTTTTCGGAGGCTCCTCGCCTTAAAGGAGCTCCACACCTCGCCCGAGGCTCGAATTTGATATTCATTGTTCGCTCCACCCGATGAACAACCCAATGAGCTATATAGATAGGTGTGCAACAAATTGACTATTAGGGAACACCAATATTCTTCGAAAGGCGTCAGGGAGTTCCCGAGGTTGAGGTGGCGGTCACTCACAAACCAGTTGGCCCAAAAGTGCTATGTCTACCGTAGCCCCGCGTCATATTCGTATGGGACATTTTTCGTAGTAACAATATAGGGTGAAGGCACAAATATTTCCGAGTGACAGCGCTCTTCAGCTCTGGAACTACCCAACACTCTTTAAGCAGCATTCGTATTGTAGACGCTGCTAGGTATAGGCCTAACCCACCAGTCTTGTAAAAATACCGGCGCGATTTGGGTCAAGAACTGTACACTTGGGAATGTTTTGAAATTTGTTTGGGATAAGGTTTGCAGTTTATGCAAGGGTGGCTCAAATATTCGTGAGTCACAACACTCGTCGGCCGAGAAACCACGCGATATCCATGAAGTGCCGGTTTTTGCACTTCACTAGAGTTGTATCGGTTTACACACCACCGCAGCTCACGGAACTGTTCCTCGGGCCAAGGGTACTTTTTTCTGAGATTGTTTTTTTTATTGGGATATTCAGCTCCCCAAGTGAAGAGCAATATATTTGTAGGCCAGACATGCTACGATGAGTGTGCACGTTTTTTGTTCTAAAGCTGCTCACTGGAAGAGCTCCGTACCTCATCCAAAACCCAACTTTGAGAAAGGTTGTGAGTTTAGCCTGATGAACCATCCGATGGCCTACGGTACTGTAGGTGCGCAACGAATAGTAGCGAAAAATATTAACACCATTCCGACGGTTTGGGGTTAAGGAGCTCCGTCGTTCAGAAAGCAGTTTAGCCAAAACAAAATATGTTTATGGTAGCACGCGTCAGGTACGCCCCCATCGCATCATTACTCGCAATAAGTACTCAACGCCGCTGCTCAAGTTGTCAGCTGAATATGCAGTCGATACTCACGAGGTTCAGTATGCAAACATAAACACATGTCGTCGTTCAGAAGAAGCCGCCAGGCCTATCTATGCGGACCTTGCCCGCAAATTATTTCACGATTTACCAAGTAAAAACAGGGCATGACCTTTAAAATTTCCAAGATTTTTGTCCCCAAACAAGGGTGCGGTGATCAAGGGGCAAAACGCAGGTCGGGGGAACACGGAACATAGCTAGTCCCGATGCAACAAGCCATACTGCGTGCAAGGGGGAAACAAAGTTACATTACGAACTAAGAAAAAAAGAACCAAAACATGGAAAAACATGGGAATAAAGGAAACGAAGGGGATACTCAGGAATACCAAACATTTCTTGAAACTCGACGGCAAGACAAAAGACGCAGCCAACCAGCTGTAGGTGTGGTTTGCAAGATCTACTTATTTTTTCTGCAAGTGGGTCATCTTGGTTTCCGATACCTATTCCATGAAGTCGAAAACCTTGCGGGTACGTATCATACATCTATGTAGTTTTCACGTGCTTTTTGTATGTTTTCATAACATTCACGCCGCCATTGGATTTGATTTTCTCTGACATAGGTAGGTGTGTGTTATGGTGTGCGTGTTGGTTTGGCGTAGTTTGCCCTTGCGCGGGTTATTGACCCCTCCAGAAATGCACCCATCGTTTAGAGGAAAGTATACCTGGATTTGGTGAGGGGTATACAATACATCCAGATGTTTCCCTCTTTTTCCGTTCCAGGTGTCTCTGCTCTCAAGTTTTCAGGCACAAAATACTTGGAGTTGTTCTTATTACGGGGGACCATAGTAAACAGAACCTACGGCACAGACAAAAACCTATATATTTCCCTATTTTTACTTACAATATTTGGTCCTATTTACTATGGTCCCCGTAATAGTGTGTATGTAAATTTTCTCCCGCTACGGCCGTCCCAGCTGCAAACGTACCCACGTTTTCACGCCCAAAATACCTCAATGAAGAGTTTGGTGTATATTGGTTTCCGCTAGTGCCGCGTCAGGTGTCAACGCACCCATGGCTTGAGGGATAAATTACTTCAATTGAGCATGGGGCCTATACTTTTTCACCACTGCCCCTCCGGGTGTCTTAGCACCCACGTTGTTAAGGACCAAACCCTTGTTGGGGGCGACGAAGGCTGCGATGGAGGGGTTGCTTTTGTAGGGCCTCGTTTTTCAGCGGCTTAGAGCCACTCGCGTCAAAAACATCTACCCTGTTTATTTTGTCATCTTCTGTGCTTTTCGTTTCAGCGATGTGCCACCTCTCCATAGTATTATCATGATGCTTGCCCTCCGACAATGTGCAGCATGCTCTTCAACGTTGATCACATCAAAATCACAGTTTTGTACAAGAGGGCGCAAGCTCGGTAGTGACAAGGGGGGTACCACCCATACCGTACCGTCGGTTTTTGAAAGGTGTAAGAGTAGTTTTTTCGTTGCACTACGGGACCCCAACTACGAACAGACACACTGACAGGGTGGGTTGGCGTTCTTAGTTGAGGGGAAGTAAGTGCGTTCGATAATAAGTTCAGTACAATGGCTGCAAGAGTTCTGGGTATATCATCCTGCTTTTCCTACTATATGGGTTGTTCCTTATTAGTTGCTCTGTGCTGCACTGCCGCTCCAGGTGTTCAGCGAGCTTAAAATCGGTTTCGACGAAGGAGCTGAAGATGGAGACGAGGGCTTTGGCTGGACCCAATTTGAGCGGAAACCTGCCACTCCACCGAACCAGTTCATGGCGCGTTTCTGGAACGCGCTGCTCTACGTCTGCCACATCATGACCGCGCACCATGTTCGGGCCCTGCTTTTCGGGAGGAGGTCACGGAGGTTCGGCCGATACCGCTACCGCCTTCGCAACCCGAACCGCGAAAGAAACCAGCGTCGTCGCCGCGTTTCGCGGTTAACCGCGAACATTAACCGGATGCTGTCGGATGCCTGGTCACAACTGGTCTGGAACATGTTGGCGTTTATCGGAGGTGGGCGGGAAGAGAGCGTGTCGATGCGGGAATCACCGCTAAACGGGGACCTTGCTGTAGTCCCGATGCTCCCTGCCCAAGCAGTTCCTGTCGCGCGTTGGTCGCAGATGGCTGACCCCAGCGCCATTCTGCCCCCTGCTCCCTCGCTGGCAGTGCTGACTCCACTGGAAACGCGCAAAGCTCCGTGGCATCCCCTGAGGCTTTCGCTCCCGACGGGTGCTGCTCCGGTCGGGGACGCGATCATTCCGCTTGAACCTGTTGCTGCGGCTCTAACGTTGGAGCTTCCGGTGGCGACGCTTTTGGGACCTCTTTCTGCTGCACCGTGGTGGGAACCTGTTGCTGCTCAGATTATAGAACGCCTTGCTACGCTGTTGGGGCTTCTTGTTGCTCAGCTTTTGGGACTTCTTCTTGATTTGCTGCAAAAACAACTACCTCGCGCTGGTGCTCCGCTACTGTTGGAACAGGGGGGGGCGGCTGCTGCTCCCCTGCTGTTGAGACCTCCTGCTGGTGCTGCTGCTGCTGCCGCTCCTGCTCCGCTGCTGTTGGGGCCTCCGGCTGCTGCTCCGCTAATGATCCTTCCAGCCGGACTACCGCTGGAACAAGCAGCTGCACCGCTGCTCGTGGGACCCCCGGCTGCTGCTCTGCTTAGGATCCTGCCTGCAGCTCCGCAACTTGAACGTCCTGCTGCACCGGTGCGAATTCTCCCTGCTGCTGCTCCACTGGTGGCACCTCCCGCTGCTCTGCTGATGTTCCTTCCCGCGGCACCGCTGTTGTGGGAACCCCCGGCGCCTGCTGCACTCGGAGCCGCGATCCTTCCTGGACCTGCTCTCGCACCGCGGTTGATCATGCCAGCTTCCCCGCGGCTGATCATTCCTGCTGCGCCTCAGCTGGAGCTTCCTGCGGCACCGATACCCCCTGCGCTCCCGGTCGCACCTCTTCCCCGGGCGCCTGACGCGGCAGTAGCTGTCCCTTTGGATGGTGTTAACTGGTCGGGCGTTGCTAAGACGTTCGCTGTCATGGATCTGCGCGAATCCGACAGCGTGGAGATGCCAAAGCGGGGTTGGAGGGGCGTTATCAATGCCGCGGTGGACAGTCTGGCGGTAGCGTGTAGTGCTTTGGAGAAGGTCGCCGTGCGGTGGGTTTTGACTGAGGCAACTGAGCTGTTCCCGTGTACTGGGTATATCCAGGTGAGTCCCCGGCCTCTTTGCGTGTCCCTGTGGTGTATTTACTCTTTTTGCAGCCGATAAAATAACCCCCGCACACACAAATAGCAAGTACGGTACTGTAGCTCGTTCCCAAAATCGCGGGTGTTGTTGCAAAAGAGTCGTGTGTTAAGAACGTATCGTCTAGATATATAATAGCAAATACTGTACTGGAACTCGTTTCCAAAACGGTGAGTGTTATTGCTACAATAGTTGTGTGTTAAGAACGTATCGTCTAGACATATATTGCCCCTCACTCCTGACTATGTTTTCAAGTGATCGACGCTAACGTTGGTGCTGCACGTTATCCGAAGGCAAAACACATTTACAAGTACACCACTCAAATAACTAGATGCTACTACAGTCAGTCCTGCTTCCGTGGATTAGATCCATACTCACATGTTTGTCTTTGCCCTATCATTAAACAGGGCTCTGAATACGCAGCGCTGGCAATCTACCGTGGTGTAAGTACCGACAAGGAAGTAGCTCTTGGAGTGTTCGTCAAGTGGGCATCCCCCCCAGCGTGGTTTCAGCGATCTACGGTCAGCGGGCATCTGCGTCAGCTCGAGAAGGTATGACGAGGACCCCTGCGTTTCCGTTCGGTACGGTAGTGCTGTAAGATATTGTTTGGAGTTAGCGTCCGAACGCTATGGCAGCCTGGGGTGAACGCCTAAAGCTTACAAGGTTTACTGGCGTAAAATTCACGGTTTTGTGTGCCGTTTGCCTTTAACAAATGCGTTCGTAAAATGATAATACCAACAGGTAGCTCCTCACTTCGGGAGCGCAACTGGTCAAGAACGCTTGACCCCAAAAAAGCGCAACCCCTACCGTGAGATGACTCTTGTAGTTAGCGTCCGAACGCTTCGTTTGGTAGTCTGGGGTAAATGCCTAGAGCTCGGGAGGTTTTACCGGCGATCCATTTCTGGTTTTGTGTGCCGTTTGTCCAGGGATTGGGCCACTCTTGGAAGGTGCTGCGAAAGCAGTCTCCCGCCGCGCATACCTGGTTAGGGGACGAAACTATGACCGCTCTCTACGCTGACCTTTTCTTGAGGTGAGTGACTTCCTTATATTTTCAACGATAAATAGGAGCAGACGATAAATACAGGTAGAGTCGTGCATGGGTTTCCATTTGTTTGAGGAGCTCTATACTATTAACAAGTGATTTTGAGCAAACTGAAAGTTCAATCCGGTGAACAAACCCGTGGCACATCTACACAAAAAAGGCATATATATTGCAAAAATTGAATTACATTCCGACAATTTTGGGTCAAGGAGCCTCGTCGTCCAGAAAACAAAAACGCCAAAAAAAGGTACAGTACCTCTATCGTTGAACGCGTCAACGACAAATAGGAGCAGACGATAAATACAGGTAGAGTCGTGCATGGGTTTCCTTTTATTTGAGTTTCTCTCGGATTTGTTCCACGTGCTGTAAATGGATATCAGTGATCGACGTCGAAGCTCATGCTCAACTATATTATAAAAAATTAAAAAACACTCCAGCTGTGAGATCGAGGATTTCGTCGAAACTCACTTCGCAAGCTGTGTGT
>JBBMKB010091140.1:0-11283 GCA_037833945.1 Alaria marginata
AGCCTGCTTAGTGACCCCGGATCTGAGATACGTCTAGGGAGGGAGAAGGAGAAAGACAAATTGCGAAGATAATAAATAGGATAAGCAAAAACAAAAAGAAAGAAAAAAACTTGTTCCGAGTTCACCCCCCGAAAAATTGTGGGTTAAGATTCAGAATGGTTGCGCCGGTGTGGATGACCTAGACGAATCGAACTCTTAGTTCGGTTGTTAATAGCTTATCCCTGTAATGCGGGGGCGGTTTTGAAATGTGGTACGCTGCAAGGTCGTCGTGGACAAAATAAGTGTCCAGTGTGATGCCTGCAACGTACGACGCCACTTTTTTTAAGGACAGTAATTATCCTGGGCAAACCTTGTCGAGATCTCCCTTTTTTTCCCCGCCTGAATTGTAGTATCCATCCTCCTAACGATTGTTTCGGGTACTTTGGGGTGTTTATCGAGCAGAACGAGCACAATTTCGTTATACAAACATGGTGGCATGTAGGTTGTGCATCTCCTCATTCAGCACAAAGCGTAAAGCACACACACTTATCAGACCATAGTTAGTTCAAGCTCCCTCTGCCCCGCGTTACACCAGGTGGAGATCACTGAGCTGGCGGTGCGCAAGTGGACACAGGACTATAAGCAGTTCTTGGAGAGCCTCCTCACCGGGGCGGAGGATGCTCGGGCCAAGGCGCCTGGGGCCAAGGCCCCCGCTAAGGGTGGTGCGAGCAAGTCCGCGAAGACGGACAAGGACAAGGCGCCTACCCGCCACATCAAGGACTTCAAGGAGAACCACACGGACACCACGTAAGATAGATGTGCCCCCGTTGTGCTATAGGTTTGGAGTTAGGTCCTCGTTGTACTACAACTGCACCCACGTTTTCGGATACTTTTATTCAAACATGACCTAGGAGCCGTCGTTTGCTCCCTTGTAATTGCGACCACAACCTTGGTATGGGGGGGGGTTCTATTTGGAATTTGATTTGGCTTTTTTATCACAAAGAAAAGGGTCGGCTCTTTTACAACCGCACAACCGTTTTGGGCAGAAACAGCTTAAAGTAGATCATGTTTGCCTGGAGCAATGACGTTTCTAGAACAGTATTTCCGGCAACTTTGGAACCGAGTACCGCCGAGATAATGGGTGATGCATCGGGTATCTGCATTACAATGCAGGAAGTCTGACGACACGATCGCAGCATGATCTTACTTGTTTTTTGGCAGGTTTGCACTGCTCGTAAACGATTCAAATTTATCACGAGCGAGTCAAGATATTCATTTCCGACCGCCCCAAAAACACGAGGCTTTCTTTCAGCTTCGCGTGCCCGAATCTTTATGTCCCGTGTTCCGGCGCGCACCAGGAATTTCCCAAAAAGAGCCGTTAAAACTAACAATTCGTTGTGTGTGTTTGCTGCTGGCATCGTGATCGACTTTTATGCTTCCCACCAACGCACACAATTGACGGCAGTTACAAATATCCACCCAGCGCGAGTTGCTAGCGATATTTACATATATGTATTGTTTTGGCTCCCCTGCTTCCTCTGTATTTGCACCTTGCAGGGTTCACTTCACCGTGACGATGACTATGGAGGACCTCGACGCGATCGACAGGGGTGACGGACTTTACAAGTTCTTCAAGCTCGAGTCCACGCTGAACACGACGAACATGGTCCTCTTCGACCAGGACGGCCAGCTCATCAAGTAAGACTCACGGGTTATTACAGCATCTCTGCAGTATTTAGTGTACATCTGCTACGTTTGGTTATTTTGTTATTGTTCTCGGCGGTGGATTTCTTGTCGTTCAGCTCGTCAATTGATCCTTGCTGGTTGTCGCCGCAACGTACGTAGCATATACGTTGAAGTACAATCGCTGCTGGTGTTGTTGCTGTTGCTGTTTTTCGGCCGAACTTGCACCGATGACGTTCCCCGCGTGTGTTTTGTCCTTGAGGAAAACAAAGGATAACCGTCGTGAACGACTGCAACAGGCCCGTTTCTGGGCCTTTTGTAGATAGCGTCTGCCTGCTTTTTACCGGCACCTGAACCCGCAATGGTTTCGATACTGTCCTTATTCAAACGTGCCAATCACTTGGAGTTCCCTTGTTCTTAAACGCCCTGCTTTTGTCTTGCTATGCGTGGCTCCGACGCTCACTGCAAACCATTCCTGGTTCGACATTTGCTGCTGATGTTCACCATGCTCCCTGATATAGACATTTCCTGCTAACATTTGTTTTTTGTGCTGGTGCATTCCGTTAGGTACGACTCTCCCCAGCACATCATGGAGGAGTTCTTCACCCTAAGGATGGAGTTCTACCACCGCCGGAAGGCGTCTCTCATGAGCAAGATGCAGGGCGAGTGGAGCAAGCTCGACAACAAGGTCGGTCAATTGCTGTTTAGCACGCGGTGTCCCCAGTGGGCAAAGTCATCCTGCTTAGTTCTTTTGCAACTATGTCTTCACCCCCGCCAGTTTCGGTGTTTGCTGTACAGGCCTACGTCCATCCATACCAGCCTTGAAGAATCGATGCATTACCTTTGATTGTTCCTTGAAACGCACCTCTATACTATCTGCACGAAGTCATTAGTACGGGGGACCATAGTAAATAGGACCAAATATTGTTAGTAAAAATAGGTAAACATATAGGTTTTAGTGTGTGCCGTAGGTCCTGTTTACTATGGTCCCCCGTATTAGACGCTCGCGGTTGTGGCGATTGATGGTGTCGTTGACTAATGAGATCGTGTCGTCTTTTTGTTTAGGTCCGGTTTATCCTGGCCGTGGTGGAGGGTCGGCTGAAGGTAAATAACCGCAAGAAGGCTGAGCTTCTCACCGAGCTCAAGACCGAAGGCTACGACATCTTCCTGCCGCCGTGAGTTGTCTCTTCAAAGCTTACGCTGGTGGTGATGATGGCGGTGTTTCACTCGGGGGTGGTTAATGGCGGTATTGGGGTCGAGCGTGACTGGGGTTCTGGTGGAAGCTTTAGCTCTAGATGTGGCGGGTATTCCCTTGCGGTAGTGTAAGTGGCGATACGATTGGCGGACGAGATAGGTTCTTTACCCCTTTGTTATGGCAGCTTTCTTTTGGTGGGCAGAGTGTGATACTTGCAATTTGAGTAGGATATCTTCCCGTATTTATAGGTTAACTCGATTTATCGGTAACCAGTAACTGTAATGTAAGCACCTTTCCTCAATATCGTGCTGCCGTGTTGTGATTACCTCGCTCTGCAGGACCGCTAAAGCGCGCGTTGCCGGAGGAGAGCAGGCGGGCGACGAAGCGGAAGGCGGTAAGTTATCCTGGATGGTGCGTTGGGTTATTTATGAGCGAACGCGTGTGTCTTATTTTGACGGTACCAGACACTAGAGGCCGCTTTCGAGTCCTCTAAAACTTGAATATATTAGCGGAATCGAAAGTCAGCGTACATATCAGCGTACATATAATACGTATCAGTCCCACACTACCGATCAAGAAACACACACAACTTGACGGCAATTGTATACATCCTGCTGCGCGACTTCCTGGCGACAGGATATATACATTATCTTCCTCGCTGACGGCTGCTGATGCTCACTGTTTACCGTCGCGCTTTGCTTGTTCTCTTCGGCTGGGCAGACGACGACGGCGACCAGCTGTCGAAGGGGTACGACTACCTTCTCGGCATGAAGCTGTGGAGCCTGACGCTTGAGAAGGTGCGCCAGCTGGAGAACGAGCTCGAGGCCAAGACGGAGGCGATGGGCCTGCTCAAGGTGGGAGAATGTTTAGTTCAGTTCAGTTTTGTTTTGTTTTACCCGGAATGGACTGCTGTGAAGGTGGCCATTAAACATTCGGTGCCAAGATATAGAGACTTAATCAAGGACAAGTGACGCTTGGTGTGATGGATGTTGTTCGTGGCGTGGAGTAAAATATCAAATATTTTCGCGTTCAGCGCATGGCCGTTGTTGGGTTCCTGGCGTCCGCGACAGGCCGCTTGATCAAGCCAGACGGTCGTTTCGACAAGCACCAGATTGATACAAACTAGGTTAGGTTGTCAGCTTGTTGCACCACTCAACTGATCGATGGCAAAATGGTTGAGTCAACTTACATCTCCCAGCGTTAATGGTTATGCAATCAGTGATGGCAACGTTTTCCCCCTATATCAACTATTTTTTCGCGGGCTCCACGTGCGCACTCTCACCATTGTGCAGGCCACGGAGCCGTCGCAGCTTTGGGTTAACGACCTGGACGCTATTGGAGTGATTCTCGACGAGATCGCGGAAATCGAGCGAAAGCAGGACGTGGAAGACGCCAAGCAGCGCAAGAACGCTGGAAAGGGCAAGGTACGAAGGGTCTAGATCCGTTTTTATGGATGTCGACCGTGGCGTTGCGATAGCTTCCCCTGGCGGTAGATTGAAGAAGGTTCTTGTTTGCGACGCTTAACGGTTTCTCCCCCTACCCAGTTTGAAATCTCGCCGTGCGCTGCCTGTGATGCTGTCTAACGATGATGCTTTGGTAGTTTTCTTTGTTTTTACCCTATTTGATCATATTACTGCGCTGACGGACAACGGTTGGTGGCTATGACATGGGGAGAGCTAGCGGGTCCGGGCTTGGAACCCTTTTACCATCGGGGCAATGATCCCACACTCGTAAGTCCAAGTAGGATGTTCTCAAAATAGTGGTGCGGTTTTCATGAAGATTGTTCTTCATTTATTTTGTTTTCCGCCCTCCCCCTCCTGCCCCACGCCGCTCCTTGTAGTTTTTCGCTGTGCTTTGTTTGTAATGCTAATATTCGTACGGTGGTTGGTTTGTTTTGTATTTTTTTCTTGTCGTTTTTGATCCCTTTTCTGCGATACCGGGACAGGGTGGTGGCCGTGGCAAGGGCAAAGCTTCCCGCGACGACGGAGACTCGGATTTCGAGGACGCTCCCAAGAAAAAGGCTTCCAAGTCGAAGGCCAAGGTCTTGCCGCCCCCGCCTCCCCCCTCACGCGCCATCGTCCCGGAGCTGGTGGAGGCCGCCAGTGGAGGAATGGTGCGGATTACCTTTGGCACTGTTATTGGTGTTCCGTTTTGACTTTACCTTTGGAACCGTTTATGGTATTATGTTTTGCTTTGGCGGGCCACCTTTACCTCGTTTATAACTGTAAAATGAATTCTACTTCAATGCCAAGTCTGTTTTGCCCGAACCTAGGGGTTGCAACACTAAACAGCGCGGCGACTAACATGCTTGCCATTGAACATTGTCAGTGAAGAGTTGGAACGAGTTCGCCACTAGAAATGTGTGTCCAACAGTACAGGGGTTAATAACGCAACCAGACGCCGTGTGACAACAGCAATAACAAGGGAAGAGCTTTAGCGGGTATTATTTTCCGTGCAGCCCGGTGCCAACGATTCACCCAAATTTCAAATTTCGCCCCAAGACCGGGGGCAACGGGGTCGAACTTGAACATTCCGACATATATATATCAGATAAAACCGTCAAATCCGCTTGTTCCGCCTTGTGACGCCTGTACTGAAACGGATATCATGCCCATTCAAAGATAAAAGTGGTTAGCAATACTGGCCTGTTTCGAGGAGTCTTCAGATCGGGTACCCTACTGTATGTCGTGTACCTTTTTAAGTCTTTCGATACGCTATCCAACACTGCCTATTCATACATGTGTAAGACCTACACGTGAGTTGCTTACCTCGCGCACTGTTCTTTTTCTGTAACTTCAGGTGTCGGTAGAGTTTGGGACATCTTCAACATCGTACGCATTAACAGCATATGCCGATCTTTATTATTATGATATGCTTGAGATGATTTATACCGAAAACATAAAAATATCATTACACTACTCGTATCTAATCCTATTATGTGTGTCTTTTTTGTAGGTTGCTTACCCTGTACGTACCGTGTTGTTTTTGTACATCATTAGGTTTCGGCAGCGTTCGCGGAGGCGGAATTGTCCGGCAAACTGTTCAACATCGTCCCAGTTAAGGCCGACTCCGAAGACTCTGACGAAATGGAAGGCGATGGTGAGCAGGACATCTTTGGCCACGCCGGTGCTAAAAACAAGGAGGTCAACGCAAAGGACGATGACAAGGACAGTGACGAGGACGAGATGCCGACCAAGAAGATGGCGTCGATGTCTCTGGCGGCGAGGGTCAGGATGAAGTTCGGGGACAAGTCTTCTGCGCCGCCAGCGGTAAGGAGGCGTTTTCGTTGTTGGTGTGGCCGTTTTTTGTGGTTGTTTGGACTGTTTTTGCTGCTGTTGTATCGATGGTTGACGTTGCTTTCGATGCAGGATGAAGCTGGTTGTGTTGTTGTTGTAACGGTTGGTTACGTTCTTTTGGATGTTGGGCTTCAATGCAGGCAGTTGTGCGACACCCGCGTTGTATGGGGTATCGTGTGCTGCACACTGGCGTTTCCAAAGGCGGACGATATGCCTGCACAACGGAGGTCTCGCTGATTCAATCCAACAACGTATAACCTGGTATATAATATGTCCCAGAAGTGTTTACCACACGCGCCGCCGCTTGCACGTCTCCCACTCCTTGTCGCTCGTCGTTTCTCGGGGTTGGCGTTATGACCTATTGTTGTTTGTAGCCTTCTCGCACGGGGTAAGCATCGTCCAACCTTGTTTTCGGTTGATTCGTGCGCAGGCAAAGGCCAAGGCCGCTCCCCGCAAGCCTTCGGCGCGCGCGGTAGTGGACTCCGACGACAGCGAAGACAGCGACGCGCAGGTAAGAGGGTGCCTACGCATTTGTTTCATGTCTATTTTTGCCATTAACAAGGTTCGGTTTTGAACAAAGCAGCACTCCACGAACTGAACTTTTATTTAAACTATTTGTACCGAAGTCAACTCATCTTTTTCATGGAATCGGATTGGCTGAAATTCGCCAAATAAATCTTCGGCAGTCGGTCTTTTTTGTTTTGTTTTTGTACCAGTAGTGATGAACGGGTCAAGTTTTTTTTTTTACATTTTTCATCAAAAGCTTATGTTTTAAACGACTTGAGGTTGACGGAGTTTTGTCACGAACGATTGCCCTTCAGCATATTCTCAGGCGCCCAATTCTAAATCTCACGTGTTCTCCATTTTACTCTGTTTTTTCTGTCTGCTTTTCTGGTGTTACCCCTTTTTTGTTATTCGCGTTTCTTCATTTTGCTGTCGCATGGATTTTAAAGGATGAGGTCATTGTCGCGAAGCCGCGCCCCGGCCGCAATGCCGCGAAGAAGAAACAGCCCATCGTGGAGGTCGACAGTGACGAGGACGAGATGGACGAGGACCACGATGACGAGTGAGTCAGAGTCCTTTTTTCCAGCGTATCTTGTTATAATTTTTTATTGAGCCTTTTAGTAGTCGTCCGTTGACATTTTGTTGTTGTTGTTGTTGATGTTGATATTGTCGTTGTTTTACGCACTGGATTGTGTGTTTTCGTTACCCCTCTTCATGAACAGTGGCGAATGTAACAAGGTTTACAACATCAATCGCAAGAAACAGCCTGCTATGCTGCTGTAGCGGAAGTACCGCGCTTGTAATGCACGAAACCCTCCAGCACGAAAATATTATACCGTGAAACTACGAGTCGTACCGCTGCGTGCTCCCACCGAAAGAAGATATTCGTTGCGCATGGCATAGATTTGGTACCTTTACATGGTTCCCAATGGGGGAAAGGTGCCCCTGATTGAAAATATGTTTGTTTATACCTAGTATTAACACGGCTGTCATTGTTTCTGTCCAGAGCTTTTCACGAGTCATAACCCGGGCCGGTTCAGGAGGCTTCTATTCGCTCGCGGGTCGGGTCGGATCAGGAGGTACCATGGGGCCGGTCGGGTTGGCTTGTGGAGGATCGCAAATCTCACGGGTCGGCTCACCCTAACCCGACCGGCGAGAAGCGACGCCAACCGGAAAAATCCCTGGGGTTAACGTACGTACCTTTATTCCTCCGTTTTCGTTTTTTTTTTCGTTCAAGGGCATCTGGCAAGTTCGACTCTGCCGCAGAAGACGAGGAGTCGGATGACTACGCACCAACCCCCGTCAAGTCCAAGGCCAAGCCTGTGGCGAGGGGCAAGGCCGCCTCGAAGGCTGCGAAGCCTGCGCCCACGGCTGCGGCGAAGCGCTCGAAAGCCGCCAAGGGAAAAGCGGTGAGAGTTTGGAGAGCGTTATCGCGGGTGTGACATATACACCGGCAGTGGTTATGAGTGTTGATATATGTTTTGCGCTTGCCAAGATTTCAGAAGCGGAGCGCTTTATTGGCCTCACGTACCCACCGTCCTGTGAAGTACCTGGTATTAGTTTTGGATACTCTCACCATTTCAACCTTTTGGGAACGAAGATCGGGCAACAGCCAAAGGAAGGATGCGGTTTTTATCAATCGGGTACAAAGAGCGTGCAGGAATGCTAATGTCGCCATTCGGCGCTGTTTATTGCGGTTATGACGCATCCCCCACCATTACCTGTGTTTGTTGTGTTACCGATTCTGCAGTCGTGATTAACCTTGCCATGTTATCTCTTTGAATCCCTTAAGAAGTCAGGGATATGCTGCTGTGCTCTTCCCTTCAGGATCAAGCCATCCTCTTGGTATTTGCTATCAATACTACTTCTACTGCTGTCAATATTCTAATCGTTATTTTGATGTTGGTATTTACACTATGTATACCTGGTACCTGGTATATGTTATTATCGAGTTAACCCTAGTTTATATGTTTTGATGTTGCTATTTACACTAAAACGGGGGGCCATAGTAAATAGGACCAAATGTTGTTAGTAAAAATAGGGAAATAAATAGGTTTTTATGTATACCGTAGGTCCTATTTACTATGGTTCCCCGTAATATGTATACCTGGCATATGTTGTAATCGAGTTAAACCTAGTTTATATGTTTTGACTGTAGTAAACACATCTCTACCCCTCTGCACTGCTCTACGCCTGACTGTGCAGGCGGCCGTGAAGCCTTCCGTGACCTCTCTCCTCACCGAGAGCGAGGTAGAGGACGAGGAAGAGGTCGTCGTGGCTAAGGCTCCCGCTCCTAAGGTTGCCGCGAAGAGTAAGGTTGCTTCCAAGGTTTCCAAGGTGAGCAACGAATTTGGCACACACCATCGCGTGTACGCGTAAAACGACGGGAGTTCACCATAGAACATAACGCACATGCAGATTTACTACGTATACAGATACCTAGGCTAAGTATGTACTTGGTTAAGCGCTCATAGTGTGCCAACTCATAGCCCAAGCTATTATGTTGCCGTCGGCGGCCGGCGGGTGACTTCGCCGATGTCTCGTGAAGATTAAAGCATATCGTATCGTTTCACGAATCGAGAATGGAGTTATAAGAAAAAGTTGGATAGTCTCAGATCGCTTAGATCCCGCCGCACAACAGGAACCGCTGTTATACCAACCGAACTGTTGTCGGCGATGTATGTAGAGCCAGCTACCCCTCAGCCCTACCGTTTGCCCTTGCCGCCCGCTGACAGCAGGCGAAGGACTCCGTTAATGACATGTAAGATGAAAGGACGCAGAGTTAAAATAAAAAAAAAACCCATGCAACTAACTGCAGTCCTTAGTGAACGAATATCTTGTCGGCGATTTATAGTCAGCTAACTCACTTCTGTACCTGTTTTTTTTCTCCGTCTTCTGGACTCAGGCGGACGACTCCGACGACGACATTTTCAACATGGGAGGTATCCCCGACGACGAACCGCCTGCGGCCAAGGGAAGGGGTAAGGGCAAGGCCCCGGCGAAGCGAGGAGGCAAGGCGACGGTTTCCAAAGGAAAGGCGAAGGTGGCCGCAAAGGCGAACACCCCGCCTAAGGCTAAGGTCGGTGATGGAAACCGAAAAAGATCGTCGGTATCTGCGATAATATCGACCATTTTTTTTTTACTTTGGCCTAACGGAATTTGGTGTGGAACGCACCCTCTTCCAAATATGAAACCCTGCCCGTGTCACGCGTAGTACTTTTTTTTCATACTAGAAGTTCCGTACTGTAATCGGGGAATGCTTTTTTGATCGCATATGCTCATGATAAAATGCCAACGTTGAATGAATGCGACCGAAGCTGATTGCCATGTCATCGCCTGGGTCCTTGGTTTCTTGTCTTTTTGATGCGCAGGGCCTCAAGCGTGGCAGCCGCATGAGCATTTCCGACGAAGATGAAGTGTTCTCCCCCGACAAGTGAGTTTTTACACCCCTTGTGATTCTTGTATAACCTCGAAACAACTGACTAATGGCTGTGAGAGCGCCGTGCAAGTATTGTTTTACAGTGCATACTTAACTCTGCAAATAAGGCGTGCGAATCTATTGCTGATCATCTGTTTGGTCGGTTTGATTTTTTTTCTACCCTCGAAGTAACGTACGCTCGTGTGTGCTCCCGATGCCGTATATGATACCAGGCATTATACTGTACTGGTGTACTTTTTATCTGTTACTTTTTTTATTTGGCCGTTAACAACGTCTATATTTCACGCACAGTTCAAACGATTAATCCTATTTGCGTCTCTTTTTTCGGTTTTCACGGTACCTAGTGCGAAAGCTGACCCCCCCCCCCCTCTCCCGCTATTTCTCCTGGAAACCACCACGCAGGATGTCTCCCCCCACCAAGAGGGTTTCGCAGAAGGCTACCCCAGCCGCCTCCAGGCTGCGGGCGACGGCCATCGGGGGCAGCGACAGTGATAGCTCCAGCGACAGGTAAAGCACCTTAACATAGCGCAGCAGCAATAGACTGCAACTCGCTGTAGCCATGGACCCCTACACAACACTTACACCGTCCACTCAAGGGGGACCCCGACGTGGCGATGTCAGGCTTTGGTTTTTGCAAAATTCGAACATTGTTCTAAGTCCAATATTTTCTGTTTCCTTTTGCTGAAACAAAAACCGAGGTCGAGTTTCGGCCGGTTCATCACTGCATGCAGTGCTCGTGTGACTGCGATCTTAAATGCGTGGGATATGTTTGCGTTCTAGGAATTTTATTATAATTATTATTGTTGCCCTCCCGACAATATAACGTAGATGTCTTTCCGATATAAATCGAATAACTTTTTGTTTCGTTGTTTGCGTCATTTAGTAAAAATCTACGCGACGTTTCTTACCGTGCCTTCCTTTCCCGTTTTTGTTTTTGTCCGCCGCCGTTTGCGTCTCTTTCTTCGTGATTTCCAGCGATGTGGAAGAGGTGACCAAGACCCCGAGGCCCGCTCGCAGGGGCGGCCGAGCAGTGAAAAAGGTAAGCGCGATACCATTAAAATTTATTTTTCCACGGTTCCGGCACTGTATCTAAACTTGAAACGCGCACCGTTGTAATTTATTATATTGTCTCCTTCTAACATCAAAAATAATTATTTAATTTCACCTTCTATATACATGCAACCGAA
>JBBMKB010091151.1:0-11282 GCA_037833945.1 Alaria marginata
CCTCCCCCCCCTCCCCCCCCCCCCCCCCCTCCCCCCCCACACAGTCTGTTCTGCTTGCGCGCATCTATCCCTCTAACGTTTCTGCTTCATTACACCCCTCACATATAAACCCGCACACCATCCAAGCCCTCGCAGATACCTCAAGCATAAATTGGTGAAGTGTGTGCCCAACCTAACCCAAAACGAACGTGAGTATCACCAAATTCGTTGCTCGTTTTCCGATCTGCATATCAACGTTTTCTATCGAATGATGTTGGTTGTACCTTCAGCCTACCAACTTATATTCCCGACCCTGGCCTTAAGCAACCTCTCCCCACCGATGCGCTATCGGCGGCGCACATTTGATCCGAAATCACACAATCCGGCATCATATTTTGACTACCAATCACCGAGCTTATCATATCTACTGTGGAGCTCAACTGTCTCTGCTCTGACGAGATGCTGCTCCAAACGATAAATATATGTATCAATGACCCAGCTGTGGTTGAGCAAACTCGTACTCGCGGATGTCAATTGTTTCCTTTATGCAACCCTTTTTTCGGATCTCAATGTATGAGACCCTTGACAACATTTGCCAACGTGACACCCCGTACTTGCCCACCGACCGCAGGGCAGCCACACAAAGACGGTTACAGTACATACTAATTAAGATCACACAACCCGCTCCGCTACACAACACGAACTCAGTACACAAGCTACAACAACCCGCTCGTCCACAAAGTATGCAAGCGTTGACGTACACAAGTACACGAATCAAATACGCACGACACATGCTACGTACGGTACAAGTGCACCAATTTTCCGTATGAAGCCCCGCACATGAAGAGCTCAATGAATCACCCAACAACTGGTTTGAAGAAGATAACAAAAAAACACTGCTCGATGAACGATGCCATGACGTACAAAGACAGTATCATGGCCTGCGTATACACCTAGATAAAGGGGCAAAGGAGACTGAGACCCGGGCCCTTTGCGGTTATTCAGCGCCCGTCATTCAGAAAGCAATTTGAAATTAAACAGTGATACCTCTTGTTAGTGTGGCTTGCGTCAAAATATCAATCAACCCGATGATATAGTAGATTCTTGATTTTTTCCTCTGCATGAAGGACACCAGGTCCAGAATGAAGCGTGGCCAAATCTAGCCAGGGACGTCACTTTCTGGTCTCACACTAGTGGCTACAGAACCCGTGCTACGCATATACTCTTTACGGGCTATTTCTTTCAGGACGACCATACAGAACCCAAAAACACTGATCGAACAAAAAATGCTGAAAGTTCAACAATACAAGGCAGAACTAAGGCGTAGCGGAGCAGCCAACGATATCGTCAATAGTCGACGCCATCTGGTGGTTTTCATTCGAGGAGCCTCGTTAGCCAGAAGCGTGTTTTCTCTTGGAGTATGTGTAACCTCTACCGATTCGCGCGTCGGCGTGTATAGTCTAACTGTTTCGGTTGCGCGATCTACGCACCGCCACCTCGGGCCTGTCTGTTAAGCTGCGCCAACAAAGCATTTTTATATATATGGTACCAAGTAGATGCTAAGAAGGCATACATATATCGATTTGCTTGTGATTCTCCTCCCTTATGGCCACCCACACACTGCTTTGGGTAAACGACTTTAGCGACGAACCCAATGAACAATCTCGTGAGCCTATATAGTCAAACATGACCGATGCCACGAAACAAGGTGACAGCTCGATGACGTTTGGCTTAGGAGCCTCGTCAATATGATTAACAAAACGAGCCCAAAAGATGCTACCTCTGTCGTAGCGCATGCCTTAACACCGGTCTTATGGGAGACACGTGCGACAGTAGAGGCAGCCATTTGGGGACAAAAACGTTTACGAGCGACCTCCTCCTTAACTGAGGGAACTTGCCCATCCATGTGTTCAAAAATTCATATGGGTTTCCTAGCGCATTAATGCTATGCCCAGCCAATGGTGCTGTCATTCGGGCGAAACGATTACTTTGTTTCATCAAATTTCGAACTCGGGTTAAGTATGGAGGTCCTCAAGCGTGGAGCCCCATGAAACCACGAGGTGGGCCTTCACCGGGGCGTTGGTCGGTATCTCCCCGCGCATGCCAAGATAGATCCACGGCGTAATTTTGCTGTTGCTGCCGGTCTTGAGATGCTCTACACTACACACCGTCAGAAAACCGGCAGGGCTCAAAAAGGGAATTATACCCGGGGGAAAAATACCACATGGCCAACGAAACAGAGTGTGCAAGATAAAGTTTATCTGGCGATATCCGGTTTCCCCCCTAGTTAGGCAGCCCCTTAGTCAGAAACACGTCTTCCCTCACACGTCTAACCTCTATCGTACCTCATGACAAACAGGTAGAACTACTCAGGCGAGAGGGGGAGATACTGGGCAGTGGAAAGGGTAGTATCTCCTGAGGGATGACGCGTGCTACGGGTTTCCACTTGGCGTTCGTGCCTGATACGATAGGGGTTTGGGTCTTATTTAGTGTGGCTCCACGTTTAAGGATGCTCATACTGAACCCACACACCGACTGTGACCCATGAAAAAACGTGGAACAGGACGAACGATCCCATGGTCATCGTATACAACGAAAATCGTACAAGAACAACCAACAACGTGGGGAAGTTCCTGTCTTGGGGACCCACGTCGGTCAGAATTTTGCTTTCCGGAAAGTGCTACCTCTGTCGTAGCACCCCTTCGTTGGCTTGGTCCCCAAGAACCCGTTAGAGCACCATGATTCGCACCTGGACGATTTTGCGACAGGGCAGGAGACGCATCCGGTGCAAGCAAGTGGGATACGTGCATCGACGACTATCCTAAGTTCCTACAGTTGTTCGCATGGGGGGCAAGACCAGCGGGAACTGGTTCACGATCCCGCGTAGGTATGTGCCCTAAGATCGTGGGGTGGTGCTGTGGTTCTTGAGTATATTCTAGACTAATTTCGTGGAGTTTGTTCGGAAAGGCACCTAGACATGCTGATGCTGCCGACCCGATTGTACCCGGGTGTTTGTTCATTGATGCGATAAAACAAGTCAGTACCTTGCGCAACGCTAACGATTGGTTGTGCAACTTCGTGTGATAAGCCGGCCCTTCCGTTATGAAGCAGCGAGCGAGCCCAGGGTTTATCTAAAGTGCGCACCAAGCAACAATCTTATGTAGCGACGGAAACAGCGGCAAAGGTTTTTCCGACGTGTGTTGGGCTCCTCGCTGGAAGAGCTATAGATTCGACCCAAAACCTACCCTTCTGTAACAATGACAGTGTAGTCCAATGGTCATTTTCCATCGCATACGGCAGTTCCATCTCCGACCATATTTTGGCACACACGACGTTTGGTACTGTAGGTCCGTAACAAACAACAGCCCAATCATTATGTATGTATGTATCATCCGAAATCAGCTACGCCTATTCCAGCACACACCCACTTGAGATGAAAAAACTCGCTGCGGTTTACGCAGAGACATGTACCTATGCACCATTTCCCGGTCCCTCGTGAGATGTTGTTGAGTTTGGTATTTGATCAGGCGCCACGAGAGCGTAATCATTTACAAAGACAGTATGTGGATTGTTATTTTGGTAAGACTAGTGCGTCTAGCATCCCAACCATGGTGTTAGCCCCGTAGACACTCTCTTGACTTGAATTAATATAAAAACCAAGGTTGTCCGAGAGTTGACTGTTGGTGCTTAACCGGAAGAATCGAGTGATGCCAAGCTCCGACGACTCTCCAACAGTTTGGACGCCAGCGAGAGTGAACAGTGAACGCGTAGGTTTGAGACGTCCCCTCCAGATGTATTCGAAAAATGCCGAGACTTCTAACGGGTCATGAACTGGCCATAAGATCGGGTTATAGGGGGGTTTCCAAGCATTCGCAGGTCGAATTGGGTATGGTCAGAAGGGGTGTTAAAAATAATTCGGGTTGACTCTGGTCAGATGGAGGCAGCAGGCCTTGTAATATCACGGGTCGGGTCAAGTCAACCTTTGTCCGAACCGGCCCAGGAGAGGTGATCGGACCGGTGAACGCCCTCAACCATGTGAACACTGACCTCCGTGATGCTCAAATAGTTGTCGCCGTTCGAATGAGGATCTTCTAGGCATAGAGATAGCTCCGTGGTTTCGTCGGTTTGAAGAACGAACGCCTCGTAGTCGCTGGAAAACCCGGTCGACACAATCTGGCCGTAAACCTCGCCATTGTTGTACACGTTGAGAGTGATGGCCTCTTCCGTCACTTTGTAGAACGCGATTTCCAGCCGGACCACGTCCTGAGGAGTTTCGAAGAAATAATCGATGCAGCATCCCCTGTCTCCATTGACGATATCACCTATGCATGACCAGCGCGAATTACCATCGAGATCGTTGTCCCGAGTATTTTCGGGTGTGCAGCCGTCTGGGCTGCAGCCATACCCTTCCGTCCCTTCGATATACCCAGACGCCTCCACTGTCACCGTCGTCCGTACGGCCGCATCTACCAGGGGTGCGCTGGACGGCGCTGGAGTGGTGGCGTTATGAGCCGCAGGGGATGGGGTGCCGACGGTTGGCGTGGTGGGGGCCGCGGTAGCAATTGGCGTCACCGGCGCTGGGGTGACGGGGGTTTGGACACCGGGCGCGAGAGTGGCCGGGGTCGAGACGGTAGGAGCTGGGGTGGAAGGGGTAATGCTGGCAGGGGCTGTCGTTGCGGGGATGGGGTTGGAAGGGGCCGGGGTGGCGAGTGTTGAGGTGGCCGGGGCCGGGGTGGAAGGGGTGGGCCCTGCATACGACGAGCAAAGACGCACAGGGACGGAAGCATATGCGGCCAAGTGCGTTTTTCATGGTGCGCTTCACATGGCTACATACAATAGGGTGCGTTTGAATATCGTACCTTAAACGTCGGCTATTCAGTGAGTTAGCGGTACTCTCGCGACGAGCTTTGACGAAAAGTTCAGCTAGTGTACGGAATCTACGTACTATACAGTATGTATATACCATCCTTTATGGACGTTCCGTAATCTTGGATATCTGAAAGCGAAAAACACGCTACGTTGGAAATTCCTTGATTGGCGTTACCCATGTCGTCACCAAAACATTCAAGTACCGTTCAAGTTTTCTGGCCGCTCGAGTATCCGGCGAAACGAATGTATGTGCAGAGGGTTTGTTGCTGCACTTACGTGCTCCAACGTGATGGGGCTCTGAAGGCTAGAGCGGAAATCATGGTCGCACAAAAAATAAATCCCCCAGGAATTTTGTCGCTCACCTGAAGAGGGGCACGAAAACGCCCTGACCATCTCGGAATTAGAGCCGGTCGCTACTGGCAGTTCAAAACGGGCACCGGATGAGGACGTTGACGAAAGTCGAAAAAGGTTAGGGTTAAGCTAATCTCTTTTATACATCGGGTTCCCATGCGAAGAGCCATAAACCCAGTTGGAACTACGATGGTGTGCTTGGCCCGGCCAACAATGCCATGAGTGACGTGTACTTCGACTGAGTTCTTCCACGGTGAGGGTGCAGCAATACGTTTCTGTGCCCTTGACATGAGGAGCTCAGCACCGCACCCGAAACATGACCTCCAACATTTTCGTTCGTGCAAATTAGATCAACTTTCCTGTCCGCTAGTGCTCAACCAAATACACTCGTGAAATAGTCATACCAACCGGTCGTTCCTGACTTCAGGAGCCGAACCGGTCAGGAACGTTTGGCCCCGAATAGTGCAACCCCTGCCGTGGGATGAACCTTTTTTTTGGTTTTAATTTTGGGGCTTGACGAACGCTTACTACCCACGGTAATGAAATATCATTTTTCGCTCACGTTCATACCGTCGGTCATCCCGGACGTCCCGTCGGATCGGTCCATTTACTGTTTATAGTTGCACGGAACTTAGTTTCGTTTCGAACATTAGCCTGCCTATAACACGGCTGTCGGTTTCAGTTAAGATATATCAGACAATTCGCCTGCTGCCCACCCTGTTGAGGCCTTGTGTGGAGGTAGCATGCTAAACGTCGTAGAACTGTAAAACATCCGGCAAATGACGTCCACGCTACCCCTGCTAAGTGCAGTGCGTGCCGTACATAGGTGTATTGCCACCGGCATAGATGGCATTGGACTCCAGCCATGCAGAATAAGGCACCGGCATAGATGGCAATGGACCCCAGCCATGCAGAATAAGTCCCTCATTTTGCGTCAGTCATTGGTACAATATCAACGGAGCTGGCATAACTACGCGTATGAAGTAGCTGCGGGTTCGCAGTTTCTCCTTACTACAGCAACTACCTATTCTCCTTCCTCGCAAAGAAGCCAGTATTTGCTCAGGTATATGAGTGCCAAGAACGAAAACACTATTCTTATGCGCAGACGCAAGCCCTACGCAAAGCCATCGCCATCCCCGATAGCGCCAGTGCATGTTGACCGTTGCTGCGAATTTTCCACGAAACCACGTAACGACATGGTATAGCGCTGCTCCTTTGGCAACGGTTACTACTACAATAGGGGTAGCACTCCTTGATATTTTGAGTTCCTTATTTTAAAGTATTATTATCCCGAACACGTTAAAATGCTAGTGTTTTTGTTTGTGATAGTAATCGTTGCAAATGTACATCATGGAGTTCTGTATCGGGGCGCGGTGTGGTTATAATTCAACAACTACTTCAGGGGTGAGCCATTAAGCTGCCCAAGGGGCGCGAGCCTGATGAACAGCTTGATGAACCTCTGCGCTAGCCTGCGGCGTGCCGAGTATTTCGCGACACGAATCGTCGTCAGGCGTCTGGTGCAGACGCGACATTTGAATACCGGTGTGTATACTGATTTTTGGTAGCACGTACCGCAGCTGTAGCCATCTTCGCCAGGCTGACATTCGCAGGCAGAACCGTCTTCGTCGCAGGTGTCCGTCGCCGGGCACTCTGCGCAAAGAAACACAAAAAAAAAGTCCGGGAAGCGAAAAAACAAATATAACAAAAATATATCACATTACTGAGATTATTGTATATCTCATACTTAGAGACAGATGTACCGACTAAGCAAAAACAAGCAGAGAGTTAACGTATTTATATAATGGCGCCTGTCGACTCAAGTGTTTGGTAGGAAAGGGGGGGGGGTACTTTAACTTCGAGCTGCATAGCACGCAACTATATCAGGAGGGGTGTACTGCGTAAGAAAACGAGACCAATACGTGCGGGAAGCGGCATCTGACACCAAACAGATAAATCACATTACAATGAGTAAAACCACACAAACATCCAGGTGTGGGACATGTCCCGGCAACTCGAAAGCAAGAAGAAATTTTATCGACTTTTACAAACGCTCTTGTCGACTGTGAGGTCAGACAAGCAGGATACCGGTGACCGTGGCTACGGAAGCGGGGGAGGGATGGAGGGAGGGAGGAGGTACCACTATGGTTACACCCAGCAGCATAGCGCGCAGTTCTATTCCGGGGTACTTCGTGAAAAATAATGGGAGAGTATATCTCAAGACCTGGCACACCATCGAGCAGACATTCGCTTGAAGGGCCTAGAGCTCACGATAAAAAATTCCCAAACCTCCCCCCTCTAGCATACCCTTGGTGAAATGCGTTGTTTAGAGGCTGCCATCGCCGTGCTGCCGGCTGTTAGTATATACAGTTGCTGATCATCGGTGAACGTTACTGACCCTTGATGTCGAGGGACGGGAGAAGAGCTAGCTGGAAGTCTTGAGCATTACAATAGTGAGCTGGACCAAAGACAACACCGTGCCGCGATCGCAAAGCGGGGTTTTTTACAAGCGAGTCTTTCACGCCTCCCGCCTTGAGGTTCAGACCAGTCAGCACACCACATTCAACACCTTCTGGGGTTTCTTGTTTAACATCGTTTGTTTGACGTAGAGCATTCTAGCCCCAGGTTAGGGAACAGCACGACAAACGGTAAGACCACGCAGACCTATACTGTGTCCTGTTTAGTGAACACTCCACGCAGGTTATATATGGTTGGGGAATCTCTCTTCCGACACCAGATGAGGTTGAAGAGGAGGCCAAGCGTCATATGTGGTCACTAGTGATACACGAACAACAAGGGAAAGAGGGGGCCGTCGTGGACGAGAGTCAAGGGAGCCAAACGTGCTCAACCGCGATTTGCAAGAAATCAGCACCGTGCTTGAGGCATGGACGAAGCCACTCTGATATTGCAAAGTAAACCATGCAGCTCCTGCCGTGAGTCGCGTCAAAATCCAGTAGAAAAGGAAAATCACGGATAATATTTTGCTCCTACGCTTAGACTAGAATTCCATCAATCGAAACAGAGACCTTCGAATTGTACTCCGTCTTTCAAAAGGGGTGCATTATTAGTGTTCCCCTGCACCACTCCTAGTGGGTCCACACGAATTCTACTTTGTCACCCCGAAGGCATCCATCAATGTTCCGCTTAAAAAGCCTCGGTGCCTGACGCACCGCAAATGCCGCTTTCGTCAAAGTCGTCGTCAAGAAGCACCGTCTCCGCATCTCTGCAGACCCCGAGGACGACGAAAATCCGGCGGAGCACAAACAAAAGCCGAAGTTAGAGATTAAGATGGGCGTTCAGCACCAAGGCGACGTTAAGGGTGACACCTCCATGAGAGTACTCGCGGGAATGCCTCAGATCCTCACCAAACCCGGGACTTACAAAACCGCGCCGGCATCGATTAGCGATATTTTCCGACGTGTTTTAAATATCGAAGGCGAAAACCGCAATGCGACGCTACACGTGCTACTATACAAGTTTAGCAGGCTTTAGCTAAACCATGCAGTCTGACCGACCTGGCTCTGCCGTCAAGAAACGACTCAACATCGTTGAATACTCATTTGGGTTGAAACCAGATTTATATTCGTACGTAGGCCGTGGGTGTGTCCGTAATGTTGCACCTTCAGGGTTCGGTCGAGGTCAGGGTTTGGGTTAATAATATTAAGCTCGTCAAAACGAGGACCTTCCGAAACAAAACGGTACTGGCCCTGCCCAAACGTTTTTGGGGGCATCGTACGGTATCACAGGGGTACACCGAGGTGTTTTTCGGGGTCCCTTTTCACCCGAGCAGGGCTATATGCCCCATCTTTACTTAAACCCGGAGAAAATGAGGAAGTTCCAACCCGTCGAACAAACAATCCCGTAGCCCAGTTATGCGACGACACGTAGTAGAAAAAAGCTCGTGAACAATATTCAGACAATTCTGGGTCAAGAAGACCTGTCACTTAAAAAAACTACTAAAACTACATCGTGCATAAACAAGGAGGTGGCATTATATCGCTACTGTGGCTGGTTTTATTCCTCACCGCCGAACCAACAGCTAGAACCGTAAGGCAAAGCTATCTCGCATCCCTACCAGAACGAAATATCTGCTGAAAGGGTGTAAGATCCAGGCGCCTTGGACGTGGCAAAACAAACTTTCGAACAGTACAGGGGGCAGCATCTTGTCTCTGCTTTAACTTGTGGAGAAGACGCGTGTGACCAATATCCGCTGAGGCATGCAGCGTTGCGGCATTTCAAGAGTTGTGGCCATGCCGCACTCTACGAGAGAGGTGCACCAACACTTTCATGAGCCTCGTCCGTTATAGAGCTCCATAGCCAACCCAAACACAGATTTCGACAGCGATTTAACGTCCAGCCCGATGAACAATGCCACAGCCTGCGTGTACAACGAATGGTAATGTGGAAACCCTAGTGGTATTCCCACGGTATCGGGCAGTTCCTCACGTTTTGATTCCCGTAAGTTACAAAAGGTTTTCGCTCAAACTACTCCCATACTGGTGGTGTGCATCCACTTGTCGGATAGTCTTGCCAGGAGGTCAAGCGGTTTCCATGTTGAACCAGGCCGTTTCTCGCGGACGGGGAGGGGGTGCCAAACTCGTCGAATCTGCTGTTATTTTTACACTACTAGCTGGTATAGTTAATTATGTATGCTGTGGCAGCGGGTGCACCTGGGAGGTTGGAACTTCTCGTCATGTGAGGAACTACATTTACTTTCACCGAACCTCGGGCTTCGAGGTTAATCGACGTTGCGCTTTCCTATCAATGTCACGGCCTAGGTACTTAATAGATGAAGCTCCGAACATACTCGGTAGATCTTCAGATGATGGGGTCTTGTCGGATACAAAGAGTTCAGGAAACGAGTGCTACTCCTTTAGTAGGTTGCTTTATATATCACCGAGATCAATGGCATGACAAGCTCATGTTTCAGAGGTATCCCATCATGAAAATAAACGTTAACTCACGTGTAGGGGAGGCATTGGAGGTCTCCGTTCCTCCTCAAATCCCTGCACAGGATGACACACACAGAGGAACATAGCACCCACAAGACGCGTGTTCCTCGATGAGACCAACGACGCAAATGATGAAGGCTGATATGGGTGGGTTACTGTCACGCCTATTCTGCGAGGCTACCGCGCAGTTTGAAAGCGATGTTAACCTATCGTGCTTGTCGGACTCATCTTTGACACGACCGTCCAAGAAGCCCATACTGTTGTGGACAACCAAACGCGCTGTACAGCCTGTGTTTAACGACGCTTTCATCCGCTTGCGGCAGTAGCAGTAGTTCAAAACACGAAACAGTAGCCGCCTTACCGGAGCCGCGGTACGCGTACTAGCCGCCATCGTCATTGCTATTAAGATAGTGAGATGTGTGCATTTGGTCAAATTTCGGATTTGTAATGGGAGCTACGCTGCAAAACGGGGGTACCCCCATATCCACGATACCGATCGTATAAGAGCCATGTGCTATGATATAGGTAGCACTTCACCGGCCAAACTGATTCTGCCTGGCGAGACTTCTTAACTGGGATCCGATCTACTCTCGTCGGAGCACCATCCCGGCTTGTATTGCCCTTTGTGGGCCGTCGGATTGGCCTTCGATGCCACTGTGAAATGCTTTTCTTCCGTAGTTTATGGTGGATTACCTTTTGGGCCAAACGTTGCCGGCCTTTTGAGTTCCCCAAGTTAGGAACTACCGGTTGGTGTAAAAACCGTTACGAGTATATTGGTTTAGGACTAGCGAATATAAATGTTGGTTGGGTCGCGCGAACGAACTTTAGTAACGCTGTATATCGGGTGGGATATTGACCTCCTGATGTAAGGAGCTCAGGGACAAAATGATGCACCCCTACCGTGAGTCGACTCTCGAGATGCACACCTTCTTAGGGGGGCCGTGCGCGTGCAGGACGAGTTGGAATTTTCGTTGGTTAAACTACATTTTATCGTGGTGTATATACATTTTTGAAGTGATCTACGAATTATATACTTCTGCTCCAGAGTCATCCCACGGGTAGGGGTGCAGCAATAAGTTTCTGAGCTCCTGACATGAGGAGCTCAACATCTTACCCGAAACATGACTTCTAAGA
>JBBMKB010091162.1:0-11281 GCA_037833945.1 Alaria marginata
TAGTTCCTCACTTTAGGAGCTAAACCAGTCAGGAACGTTTATCCCTGAAACGTGCAACCCCTACCGTGGGATGACTCGTACGGGTTTTCTATTTCCATGTTGCGTCCTTCCTCTAGATACAGTGTGCAACGCATGGCCTGCGACGCCTTTTGGTTCAGACCAAAGAAAAACTGTCCGCGAAATGGTGTCGGCGTGGGCACACTAACCGTGTTTGCTGTTGTTTTAGAAACTCAATCATCGCGCGTATTTTCGCTGAAAACCTCGATATTAGGGTGACGCCGAAATGATCATTGTGCTAGCTGACTGGATGGCCGGAATATCAACTGAGACAACGGGGATGTTAACATCGTATCCAAACATATATACGGTTAACCCTCTCCGCGTCACCATAGCGGCAACCCGTGAGGAACCCACATTTCCGCAAACGACCTTAGACCAAGGCAACGGTAAGGGGATGACGTTTAAGGCCCCTAGTTCCAACAGCCAAAGCCAACCGCTTGGAGCCACTGGCACGAGTGGCTACCCAGTCTCTTGGCGGCATGAAGCTATCGTGCTTGTCGATTTCGCGATAGGCATGACCATGCGATTGTTTATTACGCTGGGACAAAGATATTTTTTTAAGTCCGTTACTGGGCGAGGTACAGATTCACTCGCGCGAGTGGCTTACGTTAGCAATAAGTTAAAATGGGGCTACCCCCTTTACCGAAGCCTCGGTCCTTACCTCCCTCGTTTTCGACAGAGTTGTAGCCAAACGTAGTGATTCCGTTAAAGTAGGTCGAACCATTGTTTAAATATAAAACACCTGGACATGGGGGCGAAATTGATCGTGCGTCATCTTCAGTTCTCACGACCACAGCAATAACTCCTCCCCCAATTTATTGCGCACACGAGCCAAGGGAACCATAAAAAAATACCTTGCCTTGGAGTTGACGTCTTGGAGCAGGAAGGTCGAGCGTTACAGTCATACACAAAACAACCAAGGACGTATGTGCCAAGTTGTTCCAACAGCATGCCCAATCATTTGCCAAACAGAAGACCGCAACCGACGTTTTTCCCCATATTAACCTGCTCACATTCGCAGACGGGTTGACCAAACCGTACACAAAGAAGGGTAAAGAGCAGGACACCAACTAGCCGTAAAACAACGTACGCCATCGGGAAACTCGGCAACAGCACTTGCTACACGCTAGCCAATAGTCCCAACGACATGTGTATCCGACACCCCACCCTCGTTAAAAACAGCGTGTACCGTTTAAATCAGTTGTTTACACACATGGCCCATCCAGGCCAACTTTACCAAAAACAAAATTTAGTAAGGTACACGTTTCACCAGGTGGACTTCATTGCGCATACATCTGAAAGCACTGTTGTTACAATGCCTGCTCCAAGGCACAGCTTTCTAGCGAACGTTTTTTAGTTTAGTGTTCCGCCGCTATTTATGCTGCAAAAACTTACATGTTAGTTCGCCCAGATTTTGGGGGCACACTTTCCAGAGAACGAATTTGAAGAGTGTTTTGAAGAGGTCTCATACGTGCGTTCGCTGGGGCTTTCTAATATTTATTTTGGTTATACATTGATGTATGTACATATCTAGGTACATATGGGCAAAAAACGGGATACTGACGGCCATTTTGTACGCCCTGGAATCAGTAAACCAACGGTACGATTGTGTAATGAAACCGGCAAACGATTCCTAACGTCGGGTGCCGACCACGGGTAGGTTTGTATTTTCCAAACAAATATACATTTATTTCGGGAGATTTCCAAGGTTATGTCCAAAATTGGCTTTTTCGGGCATTTTTCGGCCAGTCTACGATTATCTGTTTCGATCGTTTGCTGCATAATTACTAGTTATTAGTGTGGAATCATGGATTTCTTTCAAAATCTCAGCATCAGTTCGTTTTGTCTTCGCGATCACGAGTATACAATTTTGAATGTTAACTTTTGTTTTGTACTAGGTGCAGTATAAAACGAGCTTGGAAACATTGTTCTGGATGGACTACATATATCGATCATCTTGCCATTATATTCGCCAGCTCTTACGTTAGGAACATGTTTGCGACATTATTAAAACGGGGATACACTTATGGAACATGTAATCATGTTGTGCAGGACACCTGCTGGGGGGTGAGTTTCATTGAAAGCTGTGCGGGTGCATGTCGTACATCGTATGCACATGATCGGATGTTTTTTAATACGGTATGTATCGGGCGCGGGACAGGTGCGACCTAGCTCGTCGCACCCTACCCCCAACACCGTGATGTAAAAGCCAATCGCGAAAAACGTCTCAATTTGTGATCAGACAACGTCGTGCGCGCAAGACAAACCAACACACGTGAATCGAAGCCCACGATCTGAAGGGCACTATCAAACATCAGAACGAAAGTCTATTCTGGAAGCGCCATGAACCTGCAGAAGTGTTACCTCCATCATTTCCCGCTGAGTTATTTGCAAACGAAGTGCTGCCGTTGACTCCAATGTCCGAGTTGGTCGCATGAATCACACCTGAGAGAATGAAGAAATTTTTCGAGAGTTGTACTTTCAAACGACATTGTCAAATCGGTACTTATTATGTTAGTGGCAGTGTTTCAGCGAATAAGTCGCGATAAAGGGTGACACGAGGCAGTTTAGTACTATTTGGAACAACGCTGCCTCTCAATGCCGAGAGTTCATAGATTGTACTGGTAATACTTGCGTCCTGGCCTACGAAACCACTCGCAACTAACGCGCCCTTTGAGGCACTTACACGCATATACCACCCCTGTTCCACCGAAACCTTTTAATTGACGCACAAAAATACTGGGCATCGACTGGACGGCAACATCGCGCTTACTGTTTTACGCTAAGCGTTGTGCTATTTCTCACCTGCGTCAACCGTGGCCGAGTTATTCACAAACGAGGTGTTGCCTTCGACGTGTATCGTAGATTCGTCAACATAGATGGCACCTATTAGCGGAGTGAAAATTGTCAAGACACTCACAAGTTTCAGCCGGCACGTGGCGACAGCTCATCCAACTATTGGTACTATCAACGGCACGAGAGGGAACGCTGAAACATTATTGGTAGGCAGAATACAATGCGAAGTGTATTGAGCCGAATCACTTATTACTAATATACCAAACAGGTGTCGGTGGCAGGTGTGGGTTGCCACGGCAAAGTATGCCATCTAACCAAAACAAAACATGCATCCATGGATGCATCAAGGCGCGTGCGAAACAAAACGACGAATGCCGAAAGGGACAGCGTTTCGTCTACATGCCGCTGATATACGAGCGCGACTCATGACATCAACGAAATGCCGCCCCTCAAATATGTGCACCATAGCCGATGAACATCGTTGAAGAATGACTTCCGTCGGAGAGCCTTTCTACGATGGAAGTTCACCATTTTTTTTCGGAAGCTCCTCACTTGAGGAACTCTATACCTCACCAAAAAACAATAATTTGAGCAAACTGAAAGTGCCATCCGATGAACAAACCCGTGACCCATCTAAACAGTACAGCATATCGCAAAAATGGAATGACATTCCGACGATTTTGGGTTAAGGAGCTCCGCCATCCATAAAATAAAACGTTCAAAAGTGCTACCTCTATCGTAGAACACGTCCGGAGCTGGGGATGGCCAAATACCCTCCCCGCCCCCCCCCCCTGAGTACATCCCTCCCCCCCAAGTACCACCCACAAATAAATACATTCGAAGGTGCCTTCTAAAAGGCAAGAAAGTACAAACAAGGTGAGGAAGTCCGCTTCACAAGTGGGTCCGAGCAGGATGCAGCTCACCCTTCATACGACTCGCCGAACACCTCACGGCGTTTTGCACTTAGTCACGCAAGTTCTGCCTAGTTGGTGAAACCCCGACGTTATCCTTCCCGGCATTGTACGGATGCGAGGGTCTATCGTCACAAACGTACCATAAACGTACACCCCCCCCCAGTACCACCATACTGACCTATCGTTAGGGTTAGGGTTCAAGCTTGTACAAGTCCCACCTCCCTCAGTGGAACATCAATGTTACCAGCGCTATATGTAATTTATGTGTAGCATCGCCTTCAATAACCATCGTCCCTTATGATACACAGCAGGGGCAATGGCGGTTGTTCTAAACCAGTGTTTATATTGACGATGCGTCGGAAACGCTTGGGGCACGTACAACGCTTTATGCCGAATGTTATAACACGTGTGCCTGGTGTGCGTTGTTTTGAACTGCCTCGAAACACGCACGGCCAGAAAACCCTCACCTCCATCCTGATCAGCTACATTGTGTGCAAACAACGACTGGCCAGCAATGTAGATCTCCGATTGGTTTGCAGCGATGGCTCCTGAAACGCAAAGAAATACCGAATACGTGGGTGTTGTTAGCTTGGACGGGCTGGCGGTGAGCAACGTAATCGAAAGTGTTAGAATGTGATATCATGTGACCGTGCTATCATATACCAGATGTATAGCGTCTGACAATGCCTCACCTCCTCGACCAGTGGCTGTGTTTTTCTCAAACGATGTATCACCGTCGACATGAACCTCCGAAAAGTCAGCAAAGATTGCACCTGTCAGGTCGAGTAGAGGTGTGAAGGTTCTTAGATAACCCATTCAAAGCAACAACGAGGTTAAACC
The DNA here is from genome assembly GCA_037833945.1 of Alaria marginata. Lineage (NCBI taxonomy): Eukaryota > Phaeophyceae > Laminariales > Alariaceae > Alaria > Alaria marginata. The sequence goes on from JBBMKB010091162.1 coordinate 4,611, forward strand.
TTCTGTTACTCCAGTTCGAGTTCACGAGAGTGAGCCACGTTTGGACATATAACGTGTATCGTGGTGCGCGGTATCCTTCAACAGCAAAGGAATTGCAGCATGTAGAATACCTGTTACACGAAAACATGCTCCAACACGGAAAGTATGCGTCACATAGTAAACGAAAGTTGTATACATCTTGTGCATGGGCCCAGAGCACGAACTGCCAAGCGCGAGCGGATAGCATCGAGCAAAAGAGAGTAACTGAGATGATACCCTGTGCCAGACCTACTTGAAACCGGCGGTTCGTCAGCCAAACTACTTGATTCCGGAACAAAGCGGCGATGATATATTCCTTCTCAACTTAAAGGGAACACCTCGCCGCATGTCTAGTGTGTATCAGAGAAACAAAAACGTCGTAAAATGTTGCGCTGGCGCACATAATTCGTCAAAATGGCGCGCAGCGCACCGTCCGCGGCAGGCGATTTGCTGCTTGCCACACGACCGGTTTGGTGCTCAGCGAACACATGTGCGCGGGGCTCTTTTCGGCGAAGGAGGAAACAATTTTCTGTGTTATTTTTAAGGAAGCTGAAATGACTACAGTATGGGGTCTTCTTCGTCGACGGCGAACTATTTTCAGAAGCCTGTTGCCATGCTGATCGAACCATGCACATCTCACCTCCGGTCGAAGCGACGTTGTTGGTGAAGGAACAGCCGTTCACATATACGGAGCTGAAAGAGCGCACGTCGACACTCCCTCCATTGTCTGCATATCCTCCCTCGAGCACCAAGTTTTGAATTATGAGCGTTGACCCACCAGACACCGCAAACATCCCCGTCGTATTGCCCCCGTCAATTCCGTCGCTAGCAACACCGGTAACAAGAGTGTCGGAGCCGGTGATAGTCAAGTTCTTACCGTCGGACAGTTCGATTATCTTTTCCAGTTGAAGGCTGCCGGTCCAGGTTACTTCGAATACCCCTTTGCCGGTGCAGTTGAGTGTGTTGGCCATATCCTGCAGATCGGGTGCTGAACCCACATTCATTGTGACCGTGCCAGCAGAACACGGAGCTGACTCCGTTGGTGGCATGAATGGCAGCGACAGGTGTGCCGCCACAACCACGAGGAAGCCTCGCCGCATTCTGGTGGGCACAATTCATGGGGTGGGAATTTGTCGAAGTTAGGGACTAACCTACGGCAGGATCACATCGATACGCGTCCGTATAATACCCGACTTACACCAAATGGAGGCGAACCTGTTTAACAAGTAAACGTCGATAGGGTTTCTTGATACGGCCAATCCCTGTACTCAAAACAGATACCGGGCCCAAATTTGTTAAGTTGAAAAACAATATTACCAGGTATGTAGGTGGAAGATGCCAGCGACCGGTCACGTCAAAACAATACGGTGTGCACTTGAACTATGTCATTACATGCAGGTCGATTTTACATGCATCCAATCACGTGTAGTAAATGTGTCCAAATGGCGAACAAGCTCATAGATGTAGATTTTAAGACGGCATCCTCAACATGTTGCCGAATAACCTATCATGGACACTCTATGCTTCAGGTGTAGTATACTTACAATAGGCTTCCACACGACCCAAGCGATATCCAGGACCAATCCGAAACTCGCAAGATAACGGCTACGCGCAGTGCAAGGAGTGTCACTGTATTGAGGTATTCCGTGCCTCTCATAATACTCTAACAACCCACGAGCCAGCACACTCGCCGATTGTTTGCTATCAGCCACAAACCAGCCCGTGGTGACAAAGCACACTCCGATGCTTCTAGAAAACAAGAGTATACAAGACATTACTGAACATTAATCGTAGAGCATCAAACAAACCCATTGGAGAAATTGCCCGCAGAAAACAACTATTTCCACATAACTTCGCTTATGGGCCAGTGGCGAATGGCGTCCATGGATATTGAAGCGACATGCATGACCTTTCAACTGAAATAACACAATTAGGGATGCGCTTTCGTTGTTATGTATCGTACCCAGCACGATGTCATGCATATTTTAACCACCGGTAGGTGACATGGCGAAAACCAATATTCAATAGGAACATCGTCTAACTGGTTAAGGCAGGGTTCTACTATCGCTGACAGCAGATCCGAATAGACCGTCACTAAAAAAAAACTGGAACCGTTGACTCGTTTGCGCCACAAACCACGACAACAAACGACAATTGCAACAGAGCCGTCAGCACAGAACCGTAGTGGGATACAATCACAGTAGGACGCAGCAAAAAACAAGCAGATCATTACGCCGTGTACACCCAGTGCAGCGGATGGACTCCGCAGCAGACACTCTATCGCATGTTCAGCTGCCCTCTTATGCTCGCTGCTTTTCCATCATTTTTTGCATGTCTAGCCGTCATCCACTTGGCGGTTGCCTGGGATTCAACACCGATTCGCCTAACCGGGCAAAACACCGGCTTGGTTAAGGGCAGAGAAACATAGGCACCACTGCAACAGTGATGTGTATACACGTGGCGTGGCTTGAGAGAACACAAAAGAGCGACTGAGAAGCGTAAGCATACACTGTTCGACTGGATAAGAAGGCCTATACACCGGTCCTCAGAGGAAAAACCACTGCTACGCAGCGCCAGCGGCAGACACAGAATGGTTACAGTAGCACCAGTACATAGAGCCGTTAAACAGCGCCAAACCGAAAATGTTTAATACCTTTATTTTCCGCCACGCCCTGAAGTAATTCTAACGATGAACGCTTCGCTGCGCCGGCGTATGAGAGCCCGGAGGTCGAGCCCAAACGAGAGGCGTGCACCGGTTTCACTATAGCTTCTCTCAGTCGAGACAGAGCATTGGTTGATAACATCGATCGTGCACCCGATGCCATCTGTCTGTGTTGACGTATATTCAACTTTCGTTTACTGGGTCGTTTGTGTGAGTCCCTTTTTCTTGTTGCTGATTTTAATTATTCCAGAGCACGAGAATATAAGTTTTGAAGGCCCGTCTTGTGATGACGGACCACATTTACGGTGATAGTTTAACAACAACGACAACAGCAACGACAGCAACAATTTCAACAATGGTCCACTACCAAACCAGGGCACACCCATCGACGAGAGCTACGAGAGCCCCCCTGAGCGGGTTATCGGCAACAGCTGTACAACAACACACGAATATATCTGCTATACGCTGTGGTTACGTACTTGCATTTTGTTGTAATTTCCCAATATGTAAATGTGTTTCGGGAGCTGTGGCGGTGGAATTGAAAAACATCGTAGACTCCACACTAAACACGCACCTATTGTTACAATGCTGACCTGGAATACCGGAAAAAACTCAGTACTCTTCGTGGAGTTTGTTAGTGTATGTGGTATAGACATACCAGGGTTACCCCACGGTAGCAGTGTACATTGTTGTTTCTGAGCTCCCAACATCAGGAGCTCAAACTCTGGCCGAAACATAATTTTGAAGACGTTCGTTCGCGCAACCCAACCCACATTTTCATGCGCTGGTCGTAAAACAAATATACTCGTACAATTATCATATCAACCGGTAGTTCCTGACTTGAGGAGCTCCGTCGGTCAGAGACTTTTTGCCCATAAAGTGCAACCCCTACCGTGGGATGACTCAACATGAACCAATATGAGCATCTATCTCGCCGCCCACGTCGCTTATACGCCGTCGACCTGTGCTTGATGGTGTTCTCTGTTTTCGACAGACCCGAATTTGCGTAAATATACCTGGTATAATACATACCAGGTATGTGATTACGCGGGTGTTGTTAGGCACGGGACAGGGGCTGACAGGCGAGGAACGGAATGAACAATGATACACGGGTAGTGGGACATGAAAGTAAGGTGACACTTGAGGTGACTGAGCACCGTTTGGAAGTACGGATGATACGGAACGTCCATGTAACGGCAAATCAAAACTACAGGCCATGAAAGAGCAGGTCGTAGCTCTTGGAAAACATGTCAGGTTTCCTGAACTTGCGGTATTTACTGAAAGGCGATAAATAATGTTGGTTGACATGGAGAGGCTCGTCTTTACAGCAGTCGTGCCCGCGTAAGTAATCGGCGTGGTGGTCCCACTGGAAGAGGCCTGGGTCGTAGGGATGTATGTGCTCCAGGGTGTAAATCTACAAGGAGTTCGTTTCGTAACGACGCCCACTCCGGCCACCCTATCGGTTATTGCAATCAGCGAATTGATTCGTTTGGCTTCCCCTTTGCGTCGACTCCATGGACTCGACGAAGAGAGCGTCTAATTTTATTGCAATTTCTGCGGCAATCGCCTATCAGTAACCTTGGGAGTAACCCATGCTAGTCTTGTGCACTCGCGAGTGGCAGCACGGCTTCAGCTGTGCCGCGGGCTGATCCTCCACATCGTAAACATGAGGCCGGTGTTTGCTTTGTATCGAAAACAACCCTGTTCAGTGCGAGGTGCGTACGTACCGGCTGACATCTTAAAGTGTGATATCTGTACGTCAGCTGTGTTCCGTTGTCTGTCTTGTAGCTTATATCGTGATTTGATTGATTGTAAGAGCTGAACGTGCCCGGTTTCTACAACCCGGCGTCGGCAGCAGAGGGCGAGATTAAACGAACTCGTGGGGCCGTGTTTCGCTGCACACATTGTCGATTTAGCCGCGGTCGCCCTGCTGCTGTGGTTAAGGTGGCTTGGTGCTATGTGCTAAATATGCGGCGTGTTCTGTTCGAATTTTGTTTTTCAAACGCGTACAGTCTACGTACTGCATGTACCAAACACTACAGTAAGTAGTGTCTAATTTACTTCTCTGCTAGTACCCAGAACATCCGTCATATATAGATTTAACCTAAACGGTTATAGCTAGGGATAAACTTACGTGTACGGCTGGGTTTGGCTTGTCCCGATTTCCTTTTCATTCAAAATGTTTTGTGGCACTGTTTGCATCAGTTTTATTCATAGACGGCTTCGTTTACATCCGTATTCGCTTCCTGAAACAATTTCACTCATAAGAATGGACTCGTTCCTGATTTCTGGCTGGAAGAGAGACGTTCGGGTGGCCTAAGAAACATTGGCTTTACGATGGACCAACGTTCAGTGCGGAAGTTTGTAATATTCACGACGAGCATTACGTACGAGGTTTCCCCCACACCTGATAGCGAATCAGAGTTGCCCGGCTCAAAATATCTGCTTACGCAAAAAGTAGAAACGAAGAAAAGTTGAAAACCACGTAAAGACAAGCGAGCCTGTAGCTGGGGTCACATAGTAAGATTCCTTAAAGCAGTGACCAAAAACGGCGAGCTTGAGCACCGCCAGTCGCGTGGCATTTCACAGGAGCCGCACCCTGAAATCGACCGTCATCGGCATGCATAATTGTGCGAATCGCTGTGTTCGGGTATGTCGGTTGGGTTGACATCTAGTCAAAACGACAGCCGATGTCAATGTCTGTTTGTTTTCGTGATAGTCAAGCTCCGCCCGAGAGACCTGCAGCTCCTTCTCAGAGGTAAGCAAGTGGGGGAATTTGTTGGCTGGTGTCATTATGCAACAGTTCAGTGTTCTGTCGTGGCCACATCTGGAAATGTAGTATAAATAGAGCATATTCTGATGCCCCGTGTCCTCGCTTCTGACACGGCCTGAAACCCACGAACCTGAACCGTACCCACGCGTAAATGGGCTTGCCACCTTGCACCTGGCTGGTTTTATAAACCTCGTGCTGGTCGGGGCTCGTTCAAACGAGGAAAACATATCTGAAAAAGTAAATGAAAACAAAAAACGAAAACATGAAAGGTCACTTCGGTCTAAGTTTAAAAAACCCAGGTTCATTCCAAACGACATCCAAAAATATATATTAATAAACAAGTCCTAAATGATCAGGCTTCCACACGAAACCTCGCATCGCAGCTTTACTGAACAATTAACCGACACAGCTTGTCGACCCGCGACGGAACCAACGACGCTGATGGACATACCTCACTCGCACACCCAAAGCACCCCTGAGGTCAGGCAATGTTCCTGGTTCAACCCGCTCCCTCATGAGTGTTCTAGAGGTTGTGTTTTGGTCATCGCCATTCGCGGCAGCCCTTCGTTGGATTACTGAGCGACACCTTCATCGAAAACGAATTCGCCAAAACAACGTCCTGGCTATCTGGTCTCTTGCATAGCCGGTTGTTGTTTATACCCGTCTCAGATATGGTGGCTTCAATCCTGGACCGACCCCTTGGCAGCCTTACTAGGCCTCACGCACTACCCCACCCACCGTACGCTTGCGAACCGGTCATCCTATCTGTGCTAACCCTGACCCTGATCCTAACATTTTTCAGCCCATTACTTCGAGCCGCTGATACACGAGGCCCTAAACGTGACCCCCCTACCGTAGCCTTGGTCCCAACTTTCAGTTCAAGACGCGACGTGGTCGGGCTGGGTCCCCTCTCGTACTGCTGTCTTGTGTGCGGTGGGTCGGAGTATGTCATATATAGGGATCTACAACGGTTTTCACGCAGGTGCGGATACTACCGCATAATATGCAAGACGACACACCCCCTGCGAGGACTTCCAGATATAGTGCTTTCGAGAGCAAAGGGGGCACAATTAACTCAAATTGCGGTTTAGAACGATCCCGTCGGCGTAGCTTTCCGTTGACGCACCGCTCGGCATCTAAGTGTTATAGAGCGCTCTCGTAGATGTCTAGACTATAGATTCGACGTGAAGCCCATGTCATATAGGTGATGTGAAACCA
>JBBMKB010091173.1:0-16903 GCA_037833945.1 Alaria marginata
CCCGACCCGACCCGACCCGACCCGACCCGACCCGACCCGACCCGACCCGACCCGACCCGACCCGACCCGTGAGATTTAAAAACCTCCTGATCCGACCCGACCGAACTCGGGAGGTTTCGAACACCTCCTGACCCGGCTCGACCCGCGAGGTTTTCTGGATCGGGTCATGACCCTTGAAAACCCCTGACAATATCGGTTTTTTGACCCGTTCACTGCTACAAGAGTCAACCCACACTAATTCCAAGTGATCTTCACCAAAAACGGGGGTGCAGTTATAAACGAGTTACTGAATGGAGGATCCGGCTGTTAGCTCGGGTAGCGCGTCCGTTCGTTTCCTGTGATACTGACGGGTTGATGGCCTCTTTCGTTTTTATATATACCAGTGTCGGGCAAGGTGAAGAAAATGGGTGCTGGTGGCGCCCTTTTGCTGCTAGCAGCGGCAGCCGTGGCTCCGCGCGGAAAGCTTGCTCTTGGGCTTGCTGGTGGAGCTCTAGCAAACGCGGGTGAGCGATGGGACCACGCCAGAGCTTTATAGTCAGTTTACGATGGCGCCGCAGATATCTTGGTATACTGAGCCGGTATGGAAATTGAGATAGCGTGGTGGGCTGGCAACAGCGAAGTCAGATACTACGGTACTGTGAAAATACGAGGTCTTTTTACTCTGAGGGCCGACTACTACTGTTATGCGCGTTGTCTCTGGTAACGATTAGATCACAATCATGCGATTGGTGTTAGTTTCTTGCCTCGCTGATGTCTTCTGAACATAAGCCGCGAGAAGATTCTCGGTAAATAGGGACAGCAACGCTTCTGTGAGACGGCACCACAAGCGGGACAAACACGCCTCGGTGAGAAGATACTGCTTTAAGTATAAGAGCATTGAGGATGGTGTTGGTTATAGGGGTATTTAACTCTATACCCATGTTCTTCTGCTCTTTCTTTTCTGGCTGGAGCCCCCTGCAACTGGAAACACCAGCTTGACTCGCACTGCTTGACCCACCGCTCTTTTTCTCAGTGCTTACCTGGTACATCCGAACCTCCTCTTTCGACCCACCTCTCTGCGCGAACTGTACGTTGTTTGTGGTGCAAGGTCTCGCCGTTGCGATGGCGAAGCGGGAGCAGAAGTTTGTCTTCTTGGACTACGTCCACTATAATCGTGACTAACTAGCCTTGCGTTTCGACAAGAAACAGCGACTCGTTGATGGTGGAGCCAAACACAGAATATCACGTACTCTCCGTAGGCACGCGCGACTGGGGTGCATCCGTAAACAAAGAAGACACCAGGGGCGGAGTAAAATAGAGGCTGGATTGTGATGAGCGACGGAGCGGAGATAAAAATAAAAAAAATAGGAGCTGAACTGTGATGTAGCTGGCGTGCAGTCGTTGGTCGCCAGCGGACATCCTGGGTGCACCCCCGGGTTTCCTATGTAGGTGGATATATGGATATTGCGGGGTATACTAGGGGATGTCCTGAGTGCATCCCGGAAGGTTTCCTAGATGGATGGATATGTGGATATTGCGGGGTGTAACGGATTTCTTGGGCTGCTGTAGAACGTCGCCACTCAATCACTCTGGCGGCGGGGCTCTCTCCCTCTGCTGGCGGACTCTCCCTCTGCTGAGGCACTCTCCCTCTGCTGGGGGACGCTACCTCTCCAGGTCTTGGTCATATACAATTCTCGCTTTTCTTTTACTCAGTTCATTAGGGGGGGTGTACTCATTTCTTGCATAGCCGTGGTCATAAGACCATAGACCCTCGCATCCCTACAATGTCGGGACGGAGCATGTCGGGTTTTCACCGACCAGGCAGACATCGCGTGCACCAATCGCGAAGCGCCGTGATGTGTTCGGCGAGTCGCATGAAGGGTGAGCTGCATCCTACCAAGAACCCCTCGTTAGGCGGACTTTCGCATCTTGTGCGTACTTTCTTGCATCTGGATGACAGCTTCGAATTAATTCATTTATTTTCTGGTACGGCCACTTCCAAGGGAATGATCATATCAGGCTCGGGTGTTTGAGCGGTGCTCACCCTGAGCCGTGTGTCCAGTCAGCGTCGACCAAAATACTGCAGTATTCCAGGGTCAAGTGGTTGGACACTTGGGAGTTTTCGAGTATCGTACGATCGTATCAGTACGACGGTAGGATTGTCATCGAGGATATTGGGTCATCGTGGGTATTGGGTCTACTTCGGGTATCTTCTTTGAGGTCGTCCGTTATATTCTTCGGGTTGGGTACCGGGTTCTTTGATCTTCGGCAGGGTTAGGTGGGAGGCTTGTTCGAGGTTTCGGTGTTCAAGGTTGGTGCGGTCTGGGATTGGACAGGAGTGAAATCGCAGCTTTCGTTTATCTACGGGTACGAGTAACAATTTGGGCTGGAAAGATACCAGCAGCAAAAATGTGGAGGGCAGGAGCCGCTAAATATTGGTGAGGCTTACACCTCCCCCCGCGAGAGTTTTAGGAGAAGGTGCTCAGTCTGATTTTTGTTTTGCACGAGAACATTAGCGGAACCAACTCGAAGGGGAGGGCGCGACACAACATGAGAGGCGTGAAGACGCCCGGGACAGTAGCCGTGACTGGGTAAGACCGACCTTAGGCGCGAGAGCGGTTGGTCACCCCTCCCCCCCTCCGCCATCATCATTGAAGCAGTCATATTTGACGGACACCATGAAGGTTTTTGTTGAACCTGCGATAATTTCTGCCTGCGATCATCCAATCGAACACGGGATATCCGATATTATTGTATGTTTGCACCTGGCGTGTTAGACGTGGGCAGAAAGTCAGGGAACGAATACGTTATGTCGTACGCGCAGTACTCTGTTGTTGATCTTGCCCTTCTATTGACGCGTGTACCGGAAGTCGTTCGGGCATCACCTTATAGATGGTCGGCGAACATCACTTACTTGTCGCTCATGTATGCGCGGGGCACGGGCAGCTGCTGTAGCCGTTTCTGACATTCGTGGGGCTGGAAACAGAGAGCACCACTGTTGCCACGGTTCTTCTTGGCCACTGGCTCCGCTTCCATCGTGGTAGTCTCCACGCAATCTTGTTATATGCGTTTTTCGACGCCGCTATTCGCAGACTGCGTGCGATCTCTCGCCGCAGCTGCTTGTTGGCGTGTCGCCTGAGGAACCGGTGTGCTCGAAATTGTGTCACACTGCTGCGCGCTGTGTTGGGATCCTGATCTAGCTTGCCTGCCCGTAGTCCACGAGATGGTGGTCCACCTCCTTCGCGTTTAATTTAGAGTGCTAACCGCAATTTCTTCACTAGACCCGCCGCAAGTCCGGCAGTACACAATTGTCGGTGTCGTTCTTAATACAACCAGGCAAAACGATCGCCAAAAAATGCCCTAAGGCCGTTTTTGGATGTGAATGGCGTCTGATGTATTTGGGCCGCACAATTCGATGGTAGCCGCGGTCTAGTCGTGCCAGGACTTGTACTTCTTGTGTTGTCTCCCATCGAAGGCTAGCCATTCTTGATGGACGTCTTGGTCTTGGCGAACTTTCCCACTGTTATGATATGATGATGCCAAACTGTTTTATATGAAAAAGAAACAGTCGCCGAGGCTCATAACCTGTTACAATATATTCGCGTCCTGCGTACGCAGTATGGCCCGACGGGAATATCCTGTATAGTGAAGTTGCGCGGTGGCTGCCGGGTCGACCTTGTCTGAGCCCCTTATAGGTGGTGTATTACCGATGTATTAGCATAAGTATCTCGAAGAGAACGCTCGCAACAAAATGACTGGAAACAGAACGTGTCGTGCGTAGGGAGCGGGAAAAATGTACTTACGTTTGGAGTCTGGGTACTTTTATAGATATTGTCCCCCTTTGTGTATAGTGGGACTGTCCCCGGCTTTCAAAATGTTCGACCCCGCGTTTATCCGTGCTAAGCCTTCATGCGAGTTAGGGATAGGGACGAGATAGTCCTTATCCATCCCGCCTGTTTCAAGTATCAATTATCGTTGCGAGTGAGAAACGAAGAGGTGACGGTGCGCGAGTATTTTCCAGAGCCGGTAATGGTGTGCAAGCTATTCGCGGTTACCCATTATCGTACGATGGCAGGTACTTTGTGCACAGCATAGCATAATCACGAGAACGCTTACACTGAAATCCTGCATAAAAGCAGTATATATAGCGCATATTGTAATTTTAAAGTAGTATTCAGTGCGCGGAACTGTCGCTGCCCTCGCAGTCCACCTTGGCTTTCGCGAAGGGTTCGTAACACCAGTAGTCTATTTAAACAGCTCTTGTTCCTCGACAATCCGCTTTCTCTTCTTCTCTACACTGTCGTTGTCGAATCCAGCTTTTGCTTATTGAATGGCCCGGCCCCGCCTCTATCCTGGCGGCACCTACCAGTTTTCCTTGGCAGTGTATATCTACCTCTGCACACACAAAACGCAACGCTAATGCAATATATAAAGCTCTACGCTCTATAGAGCTGTCGACAAAGATGGGAAAAATATCGAAGCAAGTAAATCACTCCAGAAGAAGTAAAAAAAAACAAAGCGAACTACGTTCTCGGCATATACCGGCGACACGAATGCTACTTCTGCATGCCCCTGTGGCCTCATTGAACGACATGAACACCAACAACGCGTAAATGATAGACAAGGGCACTAGGAAGGACGGACGCATCCTCAAGAACAAACAACCGCAGGGCCTCTGGGGGATGGCGTCTACTTGAACAACAACAGTCTTGCCTAACTATTAATAGTGGTAAATCTCTCTTTCACGAGGCACTACAGACAAGCACAAATGCTAAACAGTGGAATGCTGGTCATATAGTTGTAGTATTAATAGTCACAGCTGACGTTCAAGACAAAAATGACACAAAATTGTCCTACGCCCGACCGAAATACGCTCCAAACGTTTCTAGACTACGAAACGCTGTGTTGCACCGGTAGCTGCATAAAAGTAAGGGGTAATTTTTAATTGACGAGCACACAGACTGACAGTACCACACCAAAAGCGCAGGCTTACTTCGACGACCACCCTCTCTGGACGGCAATGAGGCATCTCTCAGCTATCTCCGACGCGGTCTGGTGTTTGGATTCGATTGGGGTGCGGCTCAACCGGCGAGGAAGGCACAGTACCGCTTTCTTGAGCGATAGCCTCGGCTTCCTCAAGAGATAAGGAGGGATCCACTGTCACGAGCGCCTCCGCTTGGGTGGTGGCACGGGGCCGAACCTTGTCGATAAACTCACGAACATCAGCCACGGACTCGTAATTGTGTGCATATCCCTGACGCCCAGCCACCTCTGCTCGATACCGGATCTGTTTAATATGTCGTTTAAGATTGGCGGACGAGGAGGGACAAACACCAACCATGGTGAGCACACCAGTAAAAATATGCGTATCGGTCAAATACATGGTACGTCACTATTCACAAGCTACTGTAGTGCTTCACTCGGACAGACGCGTGCTAGGATACGATAGAGGTAACACTTTGGGCTAAATTATTTTCTGAATGATGGGGCTCCTTAACCCGAAATCGTCGGAATGCCATTCTGGTATTGCAATATTGTTTGTTTGTATGCCTAAGCCATGGGGGTTTTTTGTCCACCGGTTTGCATTTTCGGTTTACTCAAAAATCAGTTTTTGGGTGGGGTATAGGGCTCCTCAAGTGACAAGCCTCGGAAGGCAAATACTAATGGTGCACCTCTACCGTACTATTAGTAGCACGTGTCGACCAACCGCAAGTAGTGGTCACTATTCATAAGCAACATAGGACTTTCACTCGGACAGCCGCAAGTCGTGGTGTACCTACTCCGCCCCGCCCCGCCCCTCGTGCCAGCAGTTTTCTGATTGGTCAACTTTTTCGGGTGGAAATTTTGATTGGTGGAAAATCTTTGGTCGACATTTGTCGTAATCCGGAATTGTGACGTCACTTTTCGGAATAAATAAAAACTTGGAAAAGCGGCCGTGGATGATGACGTCAGTCTTCTTTTTTCGTCACCACTATAAAAAAAATCAGAAAACTGCGGGCACGAAATCCTTTTCTCTCTCTAGCTTCCTGAGATAAAAAACAGAAGTTTTTCTTCTTGCCTTGACCGTGGTAGATCACATGCCGTCAAGATGCTTGCGAGTCCCGCTACTTCATTGTTTCTGACAAGGCGAAGCAGACAGAACGGCGCCCACTTCAAAATACATTGCACCACGTGCGTACTTCGATACAGCGACTGATTCTGTGCGCCAATGCTGTCGACAGAATGGCTGCGCACGCGCCGTGTGGCATCCAACGACCACCCAACCTGCCACAGGTGATTCTCGCCTTGTTTAAGTTATCTCGCAAATCCGCCAGTTGCATCCGGAACGAATCCTGCGCGGCTGTATTGATGCCGTAGATAGCTTGGTCAAAGTCTCTCGGTCCTGCACACCACCCCTGTGTGCTACCTCCTGCGTCGAACGGAAGAGGCTCTGTCCCCTCGGTGCCTGGCGTTTGGGGCTTAGCTTCCGCGCAGCCCTTGCCGTCATCTGCCGCGGCATTGATTACCCGTCGCAACACAGTATAGGTAGACGTATAGAACAACGACGAGCACGGCGAGTGTATAAACACGGCCTGTATAGCGGCATGAAGACAACATAGTTCAACACGTATCGAGTTACTCAGCACGTAGGGGTTGTACTGGCGATTATACGCGCGTGGCTACGGTCTGGAAATGGTTATCATTCATGTTCGATGGAGTCGTCACTTGTTTATCGAACCTGGACAAAATGGTATGCCCTGTTTACCAAAGCCGTTGGTATTTCATTGTGGCCGACTTGCGGCTGAGTCCATTATGCTAGCTAAACCCCAGAGCCTTGGTTTGCAAACGGCAGGGCCCTCAGCGCGGCCTTTGAGACGTTTTGGGGCGGAAAATCAAGTTAAAAGTGCTACCGGGTGAGTAAAAAATAGGGCAGTGTTGTTCGCTGACCTGAGGGTGGAAACCCATGGTGCGCCGGTGCTGTTTCCTCAAGCGCCTTCCGCCAGGCCGAGCAATTGTCTGATTGGGACTTCGCCATTGCAGCAAAAAACGTCTAGTGGACCAAACACGATCAAAGAAAAGAGGACGTAAACCGAGGGGGAGGTATTGTTAGTTTCTGCACAGAAGAAGTGCGTCGGTCGCTTTGGCAGCACGGCCTCCACAGCAACGAGGTAATAGGCCATGGACTACGAACTGCAACTGTAAGAGTGTTATCACCTGAAGGTACGCAGGCGCGCCGCGAGGCCCCGAACTATGCATCCCCTTATAACCTTTCGGCTGGTCCATCTCGCCTCTGTTGTTGTCTTCGAGGCATCCGCCGGCGTTTTCTCTAACGTTGACGCCGTCACCTTCAAGCCCCGTGGTGCCGGTGCGGCAAGATTCATTCAAAGGTCGCGAACGGCGCCGAGATGGGGTGGCACGGGGCGACAAAAACTCCGCCGATGCCCCATCTGCTGCATGGCCTCCGCCAGGGCTACGGTAGATGCCCGGCACTTCGCATGCAAATCGCCCCCACTTGGCGTATGGTTCCCCCTGTTTGTATCCCACACCGCTTGTTCGCGTTCCACTTGTCGTCGTGTGACCAGCTTCTACTGCCGTCTCCGTGCCCAGCATTCCTGGGACTGCGATGTTAACTTGTACCGCTGCAGAGCTTCCCGCCGCCTGTTCAAGTTGAGACAGCCACACAAGCAGAGTTCACGTCAAGACAGTCACCCAAACGGTATCGGAAAAATATGGACTTATCAGTTTTTCAATTTGATTAGTGCACGCTGACTCTTATTTTCGTGTTGGGGTACCGGGGTGGTTTCAACAGTTGGTCGTGCATCGGGCATGGAGGAGACAGTAGAAAATACAGTAGTCGGGCACGAATTTCCGAACATGCATGCCATTTTCTTCCGATAATAATACGATTATTGTACATGATAGAAGCCCCAACAATGTATTGACAATGTATTGACAAAGTTGACATTGGAAGTTTGCAACGTCAGCGATAATTTCGACAATAGATAGCAACCATGCCTCAAACCGGGCATCGCATATAGCTTTGGAGCACCACCTACTGGTCCTTGTGACGGCTACACGCTTCAGTCGCGGTGTGGTTACAGCGCAAGTCATTTACATGGTTAGACGTGCGCCTAAACTAAGAAAAAGCAAGCGGCATGCGTGCATCGACGACATAGTATACGCCTTCAAAGCACTCCCGCAATTCGAGGCAACTACCCGTACAGCTTGTAAAATTACCTCCCCCCCCCCCCCCGATCTTACCTGTGTGCCGTAGCTGCGAAGATCGACACCCGTGTCCGTGTCGTGCGCGTACTCCACAGATGCCACGCCACTAGACCGCGAAATAGTCTTCACTTCCATACCAGGGGGTCGTCCCGAGTCATGTACTTCGGTAGAGCGATCGATTAGCACACCTCCCCTGGATACACCGCCAATACCCGTAACCCCCGTTTTCCGTTTTTCAGCACTGATACCCTGAGTTTCGTCCCGTGCAACTTTTCCAGGACGTGACTGTGCGACGCCGTCGACTGTTATTTTTGTAGGCGCTGAGTCGTGGGCACCACTGGCGCCTTCCATCCAGCATCCCTTCAACGATCCCCGATCCCATTTCTCCGCAACACCCAGTAGGCGTTCACGGGTACCGACCTTGCCGCCCGGCGCTATCTCGCTAACATCTTCAGTGTTGCCATCCGCATCTGACTCGGGGCTAGTGCCAAAGTCAGCAGTATCTCGCAAACCTGGCTTCAATCCGGCAGGAGGGTCGCTCCAAGCCTGGCGGGATTCCTGACGTTCCCCGTGCCGTCGACCGTGAGCTACCTCCACCTCTAGAGGAGATGCTCCCACAGAAGAAATGGCCGTCGCAGGCTCCGGCTTTTGATGCTCCGTATCGTTGTCTAACAAGATCTCTCTCGTCCCCCGTATCTGCGGCCGCTGGAGGGCATGGCTTTCCGTCTGAAGCAGCCCAGGTTCTTCCGGTTCTTCTGATCGGCCGCGCTCTTTAGACGCGACAAAGTTTAAGGGCTGGTTTCCGGCATCTTCACCGCCACTCTCCAGCAAGGGGTCCACCTCTTCGAAGTCATCGTCTCCATAGTCGTCCTCCCCGTCGTCTTCCGCTTCACTTTCTTCAAAGTCATTACTACTCGCACTCCTTTCTCGGTTACCTCCAGCGTCTGGACCGCCTGCTTCTCGACCTAAAATCGGGGGAGCTTTGTGGTCTGACTCCGAAGCAAATTCATCAAGCGGCATCGTGCTTCGTGGTGTTCCCGCGCCTCCTTCCCAGCTCAGCCCGGACTCCACGTCGCTCGCTTCCCCGATTGGACTGCACAGCCCGTCCTTCTGTCGACTCGAAAGCAACGCGGATTCCTGCTCGACACTTTGGCGAACTATACCTGAGCTCCGTTGAGCGTTGCTTCCATAACTGCCCCCTATCTCCGAAAACGAGCCTATTCGCCTTGGTTCCTTTTCCTTTGCCCCGGCGTCGCCACGAGTTTCCTCCACCCCTGCTGTCACCATCGAACTTACTGAGTCGATGCTGCTGGCTACCTCTCCTTCGCTGTCATACTCGTAGCTCTGCCTCGGCATGCCAGCATTCGGCGATGCGGAAGTCGTAGCAGAGACCGCGCGAACGCCCGCCGATCGATCATCGGGTGGTGGTGGATAGACGCCGGCTTGGCCGTACAGCGTGTTCCCTTTGCTCCCCGCTGAAGGTTTAGGCTTATCTAAACCTGCCGGCGAAACAGCAGCCTTAGGCCCTTCAAGCCCACCGGAGTCAATGATGCCCAGTTCCCTGGCTGTAGCAAACTGGGCCGAAGAGCGTGCTCCGGTGAGGGAGCGGCTGACCCCACCTCCCGTGCGCGTCACTGTCGTATCCTCGCCGTAGCGCCCTGGAACGGGATTATCGCGACTGGCTGTCAGCCTGGATGGGGATTTCCGTGTAGTTTTTAGATATTTGTCGGAGTCGCTGCTCAACGACATGTCCATTTCGTCTTCGTCTAGGATGGTGTTGGCTGCGCCCGACCTCCTGAAGGCGCCCACCCCCTCAGCTGCGCTCGTTCGGGGAGTGCTGGAGCCTCCTTCCTTGTACTTGTTTAGGAAGCTCATGGCCTTGTCCAGCGCAGAGGTCGGGGCGGCTGGAGCCGAGGCTCGAAGAGGTGCTTTCGAGCCCATGCTGGGGACAGGCATAAGGCTAGCCGAAGGTGCTTCCTGCTTCAAAGTCGAAATCGGCAACAATGTCAAGAGTTGTAACGTTCACAGGTGGCGATGGATTCAGGAGCGAGAGTAGAGGAGATTTCGAGTCCATATCTATGACAGGATTATGGCTAGCCGAGGGTGCTTCCCGCTTCGAAATCGAAATCGACAAGAACACACGAAACATATGCCAAGAGCCGTAAGGTTTATCGATGGTGGTGGATTCAGGAGCGAGCTTGATAGAAATAGGTGTGGTGCGTATGTCTTTGTGTTGGTGACAGGAAAAGACTGGCCGAAGGTGCTTCCTGCTTCGGAATCGAAATGACAACACATGGAAAAAATGACCAAAGACTCGTAGGGTTCATAGGTGGTGGTAGATTCAGGAGCGAGAGCCATAGACGTACTATTAATAGCCGATTTATATCGTGATCGTATATCCAATTGTTGCATTGATTTTTAGACTGGTTTTTGAATCCCACCGGAGAGCTGGTGGTGTTTTGTTGCGGACAATCGTGGTAAAACCTTCAGTCAGTTGACTATACGTCGACAGCTATCGTTTACTCTTTTCATATATTGTTGCGGGCGATCGTGGTAAAACCTTCAGTCAGTTGACTGCTACAGTAGTACGTAGACAGCTGTCGTTTACATTTTTCATATTGAATAGAGAAGCTTACGAGTACGTGTTGATGTCAGAAAGGCCAGCCGAAGGTGTTTCCTGGTTCGAAATCAAAATCGACAACACACGAAACAAGTGCCAAGAGTCGTAAGATTGATGGGTGGCGGATTCAGGAGCGAGCTTGTTAGAAATAGGTGTGGTGTTTGTGCCTACTGTATAGGTTGGTCCAAGAGAGCAAGTTAAGGCTATCTACTGGTGCATGTCCCTGCAAGCCTGGTCGGTCACACGTCTGACTGATGCAGCATCCTTCCGGACCCGCCTATCCGCGCCACCTCTACCTGATCGGTATCCATCGCTCATCCACAACAAAATCCAACAGAGCCATAAGAACGACCACGCGCCCGCAGATCGTGTACATGTACCAACCCAATGCGCTTGCTTGTATCGCCCCCTGTGGTGGAACATGATGGGTTTTCTTTGCTCACATGTGCTTTGAAGGACGACGAGTTGGGAGTCGATCCTGTCGTCTTGTTCAAGGAGGATTTTCCGAGCTTGGATTGTTTGCTCCGTTTCTTCGAAGCTCTACCACCGCCGTAGCTGTTAGCGATGTCAAAGTTATAGGCGTCATCACCACCCCCACCATCTCCGCTGCTGGCGAACATGCCACGTGCGGAATGCCGGCCGGCCTATCTGAACGTGTGTTATGATAGCTATGATGTGTAGCGTGTGGTGTGTGACCGAGCGGGACTGCTGGATTTTGCCGTGCTGCTGCCTGCTGTGAGCGTTTCGGTTATACCGATCATCTACGACGTAGATCGTAACATCTACGACGTAGATCGTGAGTATTCATACGTACTCGTACAACGATATTCGTATCATACGAGCATGATATGATACGTGCGTAAACAGAATGCATCGGGTTGCCCGCATGGAGCACCAGATACCAGAGTACCCGCACCACAATATCATACCATGTACCACAGGGAGGGGTATTTTATAGGGAGGGGAACCTTCGTATTTTCGTGCAATGGCGTCAGCCGTAGCTGCGTCGACTCGCAGCAAGCTATCCGAGTTTTCTTCAGTTTTTCTTTGTCATGTTACGAAAAAGGTCAGCCGCCGACGCAAAGAGGGTACTGCTGTCGCTAGAAACAGACAGTAGTGGAGGGATTTGCGGGGCAACTCTGTTTGGTGACTGGCCCCCCGCCTGTCTGCGCCGTCACCAAACGAGTCCACATAGTTCTGTATCATCGTAGTCTACAACAAGTAGTACTGTAATATCGTAATCTACATTCTTGCAGACTATTACATGACGAGGAATGATATAAATGGTCTAAACAATATTATGCTGTCATCACATTTATTACTTGTGTTGTACTTGCTGTTGGTTATCCTGCTTTCATGCTAGGCGGCCTTCTTCAGGACAAGCCATCGTCACAGCCCCCCCACCCCCCTCCCCCCCGGGTGCACGCCTTTGTTTTTTACGCCCAGAGGGTTCAACATTCCCACTACTCGTCGATTTAGTTGTTGTTGTTGTTGTTGCTATGATACGACTACTCTACTTATACTACAGTGGTACCAAATAAACATGTTCCCAATTCCAAGGAGCTTTTACGCTCCGCAGCCTCGTGAACAATCGTGGTCACAGGAATATAACCCCCCCCTCCCGGCACCTGGCTTGGTTTGTATCCACGTACAAATGAGACGAATTCGACGTAAACGCTAGAATCCGAATTTGATTGTTTTTGCAGTTGCGACCACACTTCTCTCTGTGGCTTCTCTGAAAACTCAGCGCGCAAGCAGATGCCGCTACTTACTTGTAGATGCGTCAAATGTAATTGCTGTGAAGCATGGTGCCAGTATGCACCTGCGAAGCCGCATGCGGAGATTGGCGAGATTCTGTGTGGGCCTCGTGCCAGAAACAAATAACAGGCATAATATACAGCATGCCGTCTGCATCAGAGCGTTCGCGGGTATGTAGCAAGGCATCACACCGACATTACCCTGGTATTATTGCCAAAATGTCGCACACTAATTCCAAGTAAATTGTCCCCAAAACTGTGCGTGCAGATCTAAAGAGGCTAAACATGCTTGCATCCGGCGAGCTCTGACCATTGACATTTTAATACCTTCATGTATTTCTGACACGGAAGACGTTCTCCCGCGACATGAACTATGGTTGTCATTCCTGGGGAAACTGCCATTATTTGTTGGTGTTGATATTACCCTACAAAATAGCTCGATTGCACGGAAGGAAACCACGACATCGTCGCGAGCCACACAGGCACAGCCGCCGCAACGCACTACCATGCGTATCAGCTCTCCCACCACGCAAACCACCAGCAAACTCCTTCTCGTGTAAAACCCCTTCACCCATACGAGAAGAAGCATCCTCGCCGGAAGCTTCTACCGTGTCTGTCGGTGGAGTTCGTCGCGGTGCCTTGGGCATCGACTCAAAACTTTCTTCGTGGTCGCCCTCTGGTGCCCCACCCGCCGAGCCTACAGCTCCGTAATCGTACGTCAGCTCGCACCCTGCCTTTAACTTTCCCAGTGTGAAGAAAGCAAGACGAGGGAGGAACGAACCCCGCCGTATCTGCTGGCAATCAACGCGGGCACAGGGCGAGACGGGCACACAAAATAAGGGGAAGACGACTTCATCGACGGCCCAAATGCAAACAAGATATGTAGTAGGTCAGGAGAACTCGTAAGTTACGACGACAGCAGCTAGCCCAGCGGGCGGTAAGCGGAGTGCACTGGAGTCCAGGCGAAACCTGCCCCCGTTCAACTGTCACCGCATATCGCACTCGCTATGATAGTGTGATATACATACCAGGTATAGTAAATCAGGGTTTCCACAAGTAGAGCCTGAGCGATCAATGAAAAATTGCGAATCTACACTTGTGCCGAAAACGCGGCGTGTGGGGCACAAGCGAACCGCACGCAAGGTATAACTTAGCTGCTCGATGCATGCAGTAGTACAGCAGCGGGAAGAAGACAAGGCCAATGCAAACAAAACAACTTACACGATAACACCGCGGTTGGAAGCGTACACCAGGTAGGGCGCAAGGGACTTTCTTACGAAACAGGGGAAACTGAGCAGGCATGCATGGCGGGTGGCGTTACAAGTAGTAGATAGTGTGCCGAACGACAGGGTGTTACGAGCTCGGCGGAAGTACTTTTACCAGAGATTCCAACTGTCGCGCTTGGCTTAACTAGGCTCGGTTTATCACTACTGCCCAAGGCTTGAATCCTTTTCACTAACTCAATGTCTGCCGTCGGTCGGTGAAAGAAACACAAAAACAAACTCGTCTCTGGCTCACCACAAATACGGAAAGCGTTGGCTCGCAGGAGTGATTGAAGAACCTCGACACGTTTCCAGAGGTTGTGGCGTCTACTATGGTCTGCCACACAACTTTCCCCTGGGCAACGTTTGGGCAGTCGAAAGGCGAAGGGGCGCGCAAGGCACGAGTAAGATGCCGGATGCGGTGGCTGTGTTGGGGAAGGGGGTACATAGGCGTACCACGAGGAAGGCGCAATAGTCGGCGACTTGGTGCCGTTGCGCCCTGTTGACTACCTGGTACCTGGTATTTCCAATTATTTTTTTTACGTATATATTATGAATTTCGATGAACCACACAATCGCAGAATTTACCAGGTGGCTCGGAAAGCACGAGGAACCGGGTGAGGTTCTCAGAGTACTGAGAAGCCTACACCCCGGTTCTCTTAGCAAGAACGTTAGAAGAGTCAGGCGAGAGTGGACGCAAGAGTACGGTGCCGGCCACAACGATGGCGCTATTAGGAAGGAAAGCGTTACCGACGAATACATTGGCGGTAAATTTCGCACTGCTTTTTGCAGTTCGTATGTCAAACCGAGCAAGCAGTATGCAACGCCAACACTGATTGCGGGCCGGTATACCGAGATCGCCAAAGGCGGCAGGACGATGACCGAACGAGCTCACACGCGTGGGGGGCGCCCCAAAACAGCTTTAACCCCAAACAGTTTTTACTTCTGAAGTATATAAAAATGTACCCGCACTCTTTGTCAAGAAATCACACGACTGCCACTAAACCCTCGGTACATCAATATCATCCACAAAACCGCCCAGTGACGTACCTCTTGGAAGAATTCTTGCGTGGTCAAGACGTAATTCAGTCCATCTTGGTCGTACTTCGAGACCCTCTTCCTCGCTTCCTCTACAGGCAGCGCCTCCCCCGTGTAGTCTGCCACAAACGTCCCTTCTGCTAGAGCGTCGATGGAGTACGCACCCCACCCCTTCCGGCCCATAAAGCGAACACTCATGCGCGGGACCTTCCGCCCTCCTCCTGCTTGCGTTGCTCTAAGCCGGCACGCGGCACCACAAGAACAACCGGCGTGGCACTCGAACAGCGGCGCTGGGCCGCTGTGATTTTACCAAACGGGCGGCGGGCGACGAAAGCTACAGAGGTCAAAACAAGCTCAGTTGTCATCCTGCCGTTGAATCTGGTTTTACAGAGTTATGTAACAGACTTTGCCTCCTATCGATGTCGTCGTGCCTGGACGAGGCACCGCTGATTCGGACCTGACTTGTGAACGGGCACTGGGTGAGGCATACATGCACTCGGTGCGGTTAGTATCCAAACGCTGTGCGATTCAAAACGATTTGTTCCCTTTTCTCTTTTCTTTGCCCGAAACCTCGAATAAAATATCGTCTAAATACCAGGAATCTATGATATCTTCATCTGATTCCTTATTCCTGCTTGTACATACGAGTACGACTGTTACATACCGGTAACTGTTACGTACCTGGTATAGTATTATGTTTATAGTACCTGGTACCTGGTATACGGCGGTGTAGTGTGTGGAGATGAAAGCCTTGCATCGCAGTCGGCGAAAGGAGCGAACGGCCAACAATCCTTCAGTTTTCACCGGTGCTGCAGTTGATGCTATACCTCGAGTTATAAAATCTGGGACAGAATGGTACTGCTCTATTTATCCACAGCACCATCATCAGCAACACACGAAATACCACCGCAGTGCACCTGCTTCGTCTCACCTCTGCACCGAAGCGTTTAGCTGCACGCAGGGACACGGGCTACCATCCTCACCACCTTCCTTGCACATGCCGGCTCGGCACGAGCAACCCTGAAGGAGATCACTGGCACCATTATCAGACGTCCCCAAATGAACCGATTCATTGAGGTACTTGAAGCTGGGTGGCAAAGGTCCACCCATGCACCACCCCCTCCGTGATGATTCAGAACGTCCCTCGCGACCATGGCATGCAGATTCGCACGGTATCGGATACGGGCTTGCGCCATAAGATATGTCGGTTGACCGCTCTTCAACCCACGCCTTGACCAAGTTGGAAGATTGAGTCGAAACTGCACCAAGGGAAAGGCAGTCCTGCCACCTCAAAAATGGCAGGAGAATGAGACTGACCCTACGGGCTTGAACTGCCTCCACCAACGGCATCGGAGGAAGGGCACCCTGGCTTTGAAGCACCACCGAGTACAAGGCAGAAGGTAAGGGTGGGGCGGTGAGCGCGCACGTAGGTATGTTTTTCGGCAATGTACCCTTTCTTGTTCGGCCTCTGCATTTGCAAGCAACTCCCGGCGCGGCGCAACGTCCTAAAACCAAGATATCAAAGATCGTATTATACATACCAATAGTGGCCGGCGAGGTCTGATTTTCCGCTGAATTTCAATTCCCAAGTTACTCCTGCATTCCGGGGTACGCTCACTGCAAGCTGATGCTTGTTATGCTTGTTGCGCAAGCTGATGTTTGTTATGCTTGTTGCTATTGTTGTCGTTGCTACGAGTATAACGAGTATAACGACAGAGTTGTTGTTTGAACGGCGCGTGGCGACGAAAAAAAGAAAAGTTGAAAAAAAAGGAAATTATTTTCACGACGACTGCTTTTTTACCGCTATAGCGGCTGTGTTCCAAGTTCCAAAGTCCAAGGCCAAATCACAGCAGCAGGTATACCCAGGGCCAAAGGGGGGGTTGCTTGCAGGCGTACCTGCAACCAGACAGCGCATGGAGCAACAAAGGCACACAAAACATACACCAGATAAAATGAACGTGCTCGTACAAAAAATAACGTTTTTTTTCGTGTTTTTTGGGGATTCTTCTTTCGTGTGTAATGCAGCGCCAACGATACGCCTT